>JAJOOR010003762.1:0-69590 GCA_036250505.1 Solanum acaule | reverse complement strand
AAATGCTTTGTGTACAACTTGGTAGTGCCGTGTTCGTCCTTTAAAGTGTCAACTCTAATAAGGAGTAAAATGAGTAATAATAATAATTCTAATAAGGAGTAACGAGTAATAATAATAATTGCAATGTTAGTCCTTGTAATTGTCATTTATAAAAGTTAATGTACAATTCTTTTTGCACGTTGTACAACTAATTTAATGCAGTCAAAAGTTAATGTACAAAATTCTATGCATGTTGTACAACTAATTTAATGCAGTGTTAGTCCTTCTAAGTCTCATTTCTAAATAAGAGTAATATAATCATTAGTCAGTGTCAAAACTTGAAAATATAAAATAATATTCCCAAATTTCTTAATGAAATTAGCCAATTAGGCAAGTAAATTATGAGGAGTAAAGGACCCACTTTTGAACTGGTTTAATTTGGACCAACTACATGTGTATCAAAGTGAATTCAATTTCTTTTTATTTCTAAAATTTTATAATTTTGTTTTTTTATATCTTTTCCAGAACCACATGTCATTGAAAATTCGAGATATTCTGATTAATTGATTTCATTTTGTTAGAAGCCACAAGATTTTCTCATAAAGGTCATAATGTGTTGGCTTTCAATTTTTTTTGTCTCCTTCCCTAGTAACAAAATTCCAAATTAGTGGAAAATAGATCTGAACTCCAGTTTGAATTTATTAACCAAAAAAGTAGATTTGCCTTCTTCCGTTAATTATAAAAAAATAATCAAATCAAATACTTTTTTCTTCTTTCATAAAATGACAAAATTTTGTTTTCCAACTATACAAGACAAAGTTAACATTTCAATTTTATCGGTTCTGAAATTTATGGTAACGATTTTAAGTGATAATAATTAAGTTTTATATTTAATATTAGTATATTTATAATGAATTTATTAATATAAATATACGGTTCAACAACAAGCATTAACTCATTAAGTGAAGTTAAAAAGAAGTCGAAGCAAGACTCAATGATTCACCTATCGGCTAATAAATTTGAACTGACACGAATTACCCGTAGATGAGACTCAACACTTCTCTTCTATACTATCTCAGATCTAGGGGTGTCAAATGGGCGGGTTGGATTGAAATTGAAGATATTAAAATGGGTTGAAATAAAAATTGGGTTGGGTCTTGACTTGCTCAAATTTTCTTTGGGATCAAATGAGTTGGGTTCAAATGGGCTAAAAAACGGGTTGGGTCTTGACCCGCCCAATTTGACCCGGATAATCTCAATAATTTTAACATAGTGATATTTAACTTTTATAATCACAATTCGAATTTCTGCTCAATTTTTTTTTTTTTAAAAGTAACAAATGGATAGAGAAATCCTAAAAGATGTTAAATAGATAATAATTCATACCTTTAATATATGAACATATCTTAGTAAAGAGTTTTAAAACGGGTTGAAATTGGAGATTGAATTGGGTTCAATTGAGGATTCTCTTAAAATGAGTTAGGCTTGAATGAGTTGAGATTGAACCCAATTCAAATTATCTTGAGCCCAACCCTTAAAATTCTGGACAGGTTAGGCGGGTTACATATGTTTGGATTTATTTTTGACACCCCTACTCAGATCTATTGAATTCTGGCGAATCTGTATACAGGCTACTAGCTCCGCCTCCGCAATTTTCTATGTTTCCTTGTCAAGACTTTTATTGGTCAACCAACTAAAACTCCACCGCCGGTCTCCAAGTTTAGTAAGCAACTAAATTGTGCAATATAGACCTAACTACAATTGTATGAAAAAAAACGAAAACAAAGGATAGAGATTAGGTACGTAAATCCTGCATTGACTGACTGGTATAGTTTAGAGTTTGTTGAAACTTGTAGTATAAGAATGAAAGCAGCCATAACAAAGTCATTATATATATTTTAATTTTTTTATTCATTACCATGTGGAATATATACACCCAAAATGAAAATTATACTAATAATTAATATTCAGTAAACTGTAGCAATCAATGAAGACCGAACTATTAAGTCAGAGTATTTTTAACATATTAAATAATAATAGGGATATTTTTAGACCAAATTATTAACTAGGCATAATATATAAACATTACCCTTAACTTGATTTCAACAGACAACTATGCCCTCCAACTTTGGGTGTATATAAGTAGACACTTAAACTTTTATAAAATTGAACAAGTAGACACATGTGCCCTACATGACTTAATACATGTAAGACGCCACGTATGACACAAAATCACTATGTAGGGTGTTATGTAGGACTAATGTATCTATTTGTTCAGTTTTATACAAGTTTAACTGCTTATTTGTGCATATTCAAAGTTAAATGTCATTGTTGCTAGTTGATGTAAAGTTAAAGGTCGTGTACAATGCATTTTTATCCAATTCAGCATAGTCTAAAGATATTCTTGACAATTTTCCGTATATTACTCTTTCTATCAATAGATCATGTATTGGTACAAAGATCCAATGTGAATTACATGGTTCTTTTGTAATGAGAATTTTCTCTTCCCTGTGATGATGCCGAAAAATACGTACTACACTTTAAAAGTTTAGTCTCCATTTTCTTTTTCTTCCTTTTGAAGAAAACAAAAAAAAAGAAGAAAAGAAAAGTCATTTTGCCACATGGGTCACAAAATAGCTCATCTGTACACACCCTCGTGGCCAACGGTCCGTTCTTCTTTATTTCCTTTATACTTACTTTATATAAATGAATCTTACCAATTTATACAACAAGAACCATTGTATTTTGTATACAAGCTACCATTTTTCTATTTTATTAATTAATGTACTACTTACTATATACTTTCTTATACATTCTTTACCTTACCACTCTAATGATCACAATAATGAAAGTTCAACTTCAAAAATCAAATAGCGTAGATTCTTCTTCATCATCCTTGTCCTCCTTTAACGAGGGCAACGTTAACACAAAGATCCTAAAAGAGTACGAGTTGAAGAAAGTTGAAGAATTCAATAGGGAAGACAATGAGAACAAGAGGAGGAAAAAAGTTATTCAGGACGATCATGATGACAAGCATCCAACCTATAGAGGAGTTCGTAAAAGGAATTGGGGAAAATGGGTGTCAGAAATCCGAGAGCCAAGGAAGAAATCAAGAATATGGTTAGGAACTTATTCAACAGCTGAAATGGCTGCTCGAGCTCATGATGTTGCGTCTTTAGCCATTAAAGGTCACTCGGCTTACCTTAATTTCCCTTATTTAGCTGATCAATTCCCACGTCCAACTTCTAATTCCCCTAAGGACATTCAAATCGCGGCTGCAAAAGCCGCTGCCACCACATTCAGCGGAAATGAAGCTGAGTCGAGCCACATCGAGCTGCATAGTTCAACTTCGTCCACGGAAACATTCATAACTTCTCCATCGACCGATAAAGATGATACATTTTTCAATCTACCAGATCTTTCCATCAATAAAGTGGATCAAATTGACAGTTATTGTTATCCGATTTCGACTTTGCACCTTGTTGGAGCCGATGTTGGATTCTGGCCCGAGGAGCCATTTTTATGGCAAAGCTAAAAAGGTACAAGTCAGTCAGGAGCACTAAGCTTCCGCTAAAACCAAGGGTCTCGAAGAGAAACCAAGCTTCATGCAAGTCTCATCATAGGAAAATTAAGAAAATTTTTGTACACTTAGGTTCATATTACCGTTAATTTGAGTTTGTTTTAATTTTAATTTTATTCATTTCTTGCTCTCAATTCTTTTTTCTTTTTTTGGTTGTTGTGGGTAAGAAATGCGATATAATATATTAATAGGAAAAAAACCTGATATATTTCTTAACTTTGTCATTTAAAGTTATATATCCCTCATTATTGAAAGTGGTTTATATATAGCCCTAGTGTTATACAAATGACTCACATATATTTTTACCGTTATAAAATGATCTCACATATACGGATATACCCTTCATTTAACGAAAGTGAAAAAAATAGTTTTAAATAAATTTGACCATCAAAATAATAAATTTAATTTAGTCGTTAAACCAAAAAAAAAAATATGTGTGAGGAGGATTAAATATATCCATATGGGATTATATATATTTTTAAAAATAATTAAAAATAAATTTGAATTAATTTTTTCACTTTCGTTAAAAGAAAAGGGTATATGTGAGCCGTTTATATAACAGTAACGACATATATGCGCCACTTTTATAACGAGAGACATATCAACTCTAAATGACAAAGTTGAAGGGTATATATATCAGACATGTTCCCTATATTAATTACCTCATTTAAAAAAGGAAAAAAATAGTCTATTGGTAATTTGGTATAAACCAAACCAAAAGAGAAGAACTTCATAGTTTGTCCGTAAATTTTTATGTGCCCAAGATAAATTGACCGAATGCAGATTTTTTTTTTCTTTTGGGAGGATTTGAGGGTATTTTTATGGTGAAATTAGCTGATTAGTCAAGATTCCTAACTTATTTATTGAACATAATTATACATTAAAAATATTATAAAAAAAAGATAATATTTTAATCGTATGGAAAATTAAGTGTATTTTAATCTAATTTTAAAATTATATCAATTGAATCCCACGTTTTCGGAACAAATTAACTATCCATTCTCTCTCTCATCTATTTCCATCATTCCATTCCCTCCATGATTCTTCCAAACCTTCTTTCTCCAGCTTTTCTCTCTAAATTATTGCACAATTTTTTTCTCAAAAATTGGCAAAATCCCATCACTCCATTCCCTCCATGCTTCTTCTGAAACTTCTTTTTCCCGCTTCTCTCTCTAAAATATTGCACGATATTTTCTTCAAAAATTGACAAATTTCTCATAGAGATATACATCACAATTCCACAATCATACAATCCCACTGATTATGGTAAGCATGAGTACGACATACATTCTTCAGGATTTCTTTGAATCTTTAGCGATTTGATTTCGATAATTTTTGTGTTCTAATGTTCTATGTTTTCATTTAAAGCTGTTCATTCTCTCCATTTTCAGTTAGGATTTTAGATAAGGGAATGCACAAAAAATGCACTCCAATGTCTGATTCAAAGAGGACTACAAGAGGTATCCCATATAATCATCAAGTTTTTGGGGATTTTCCCGCCACGATTCTTCCAAACCTTCTTTTTCTAGCTTCCCTCTCTGAAATATTGCACAATTTATTTTATTTCAAAAATTGGCAAAATCCCATCACTCCATTCCTTGCATGTTTTTTTCTAAAACTTCTTTCTCCTGCTTCTCTCTCTAAAATTTCGCACGATTTTTTTCTTCAGAAATTGACAAAATCTTCATAGAGATATACATCACAATTCCACAATCATACAATCCCACAGATTAAGGTAAGCATAGGTTCGGCATACATCCTTTAGGATTTCTTCTAATTTTTAGATATTTGATTTCGATATTTTTGTGTGTTCTTATGTTTTTCAATATCTCCATTTTCAGTTAGAATTTTAAATAAGGGGAAAACACAAAAATTGCACTCCAATGTCTGATTCAAAGAGGATTACAAGAGGTATCCTATATAATCATCAACTCTTTGGGGATTTCCCTCTACTATTCTTCCAAACCTTCTTTCTCTAGCTTCTCTCTCTAAAATATTGCATGTCTTTTTTAAAAAAAAAATTGGCAAAATCTCATAACTGTATTCCCTCCATGCTTATTCCGAAACTTCTTTCTCCCGCTTCTCTCTCTTATATATTGTACGATTTTTTCTTCAAAAATTGACAAAATCTTCATAAATATACATCACAATTTCACAATCATACAGTCCCACTAATTAAGATAAGCATAGGTTTGGCATACATCTTTTAGAGTTTGTTCAAATTTTTAGGGATTTGGTTTCGATACTTTTTTTGTATTTTATTGTCTATGTTTTCATTTGAAGCTATTTAGATTTTTGTGTGTTCTTGTATTTTTCAATCTCTCAATTTCTAGTTAGGATATTAGATAAGGGAAAGCACAAAAATTGCACTCCAATGTCTGATTCAAAGGGGAAGTCACATGAGGTATTCCATATAATCATCAACTTTTTGGGGATTTTTCCCTCCACTATTCTTCCAAACCTTCTTTCTCCATCTTCTCTCTCTAAAACTTTGCACGATTTGGTTTTTCAAAAAATGGCAAAATCCCATCACTCCATTCCTTCCATGCTTCTTCTGAAACTTTTTTTCTCCTGCTTCTCTCTCTAAAATATTGCACAATTTTTTTTCTTCAGAAATTGAAAAAATCTTCATAGAGATATACATCACATGAATTCCACAATCATACAATCCCACTGATTAAGGTAAACATATGTTCGGCATACATCCTTTAGGATTTCTTCAAATTTTTAGGGATTTGATTTCAATATTTTTTTGTATTCTATTGTTCTATGTTTTTGTTTGAAGCTATTTAGATTTTTGTATGTTCTTGTGTTTTTCAATATCTCCATTTTCAATTAGGGTTTAGATAAGGGAAAACACAAAATATGCACTCCAATGTCTGATTCAAAATGGACTACAAGAGGTATCCCATATAATCAATAACATTTTGAGGATTTTCCCTCCACGATGCTTCCAAACCTTCTTTATCCGGCTTCTCTCTCTAAAATTGTAACGAGCTGATTCTCGTCATTATGGAAAAGCCAACGGGGAAAAATATTGGGCCGAAATTTTTTTTGGTAGTAACTTGAGAATTCCTAGCCTAGTCCAGATTTGGACGAAATCGGAGTCAGTGAGGTCTAGGGAAATCTGGTAATGAATGAGAGATCTAATTATGAATTTGATCACATTAATAGATAGCTAAGACGTTAAGGAACCTATACGACTTTACGGAATTCAATTCGGGCGAGTAGAACTCTCGAAATCGATCTTAGCGTGAGAGGGTAGTTTCTGAGTGTCATGGGATGAAGGTGTATTGTGAAATGGGGGTTTGGAAATTCTTTATTTAGCTCTCTGTTTCGTGCAAGACGCTACGACGGGATTTTGTGCCGCCAGGCCGGGGACGCTGTAGCGGGGTGAGTACCGCTGTGGCAGGACAGATGCGACTTAAGTTAGAAATAAACCCCAAAATCATTTTATTCTGCACTTTTCGACTTTGAGAGCTAGGAGACGACCCCCGGCGAGTTCTTGACCATTTTTCAACATTCTTAAGGCTAAAGGTAAGGTTTTAACTCCCCGAATCTATTTTTTGATCCGTAGAATGTAAACGAGTGGGTAATTATCGATGGGGGAGGGTTTTGATCTGGAAATTATGGTGGAAAAATCCCTAATTTGGATAATGAGATCATGGGTTTGATCTAGGGTGGATGCTATTGATTATAATCCGGGTAATTAGGTCTTGTTTATTGATCCTCGCATTATTATGATTATTTGTAGACCAATAACAAGCGAAAATAATCCGGAAAGGGAAGAATCAAGTTTCTTAAGGGATTCAAGCTTTGTTAGAGGTAGGTGATGGTTGTGATTTCATATTGTGTGATATATGTTTGTACTTGCTTCATTATAATGCATGTATGTATGCTAATGTCGCATTGTTGATCACACTAATCGTGGATGAGGATAATTGAATAATTGAATAATTGAATGCCATGAATCATGACTTGATTGTATGATTATGAGAATGTACTGGTCATTGTGATTGTGGCTTGTTGAATGGATCGGTGTTACATTCCGACACACTAACTAGGATCGATTGCCACGTACCGACATAAATATTGGAATGGGTGTCACGATCTGACACGCTAACTGGGATCTGTTGCGACGTACCGGCATAAGCATTGGAACGGGTGTCACGATCCGACACATTAACTTGGATCGGGTACCATGTAACGGTACACTAATAGTTTGGGTATGGGTTCTATGAGAGGACCATTGAATTGGGTTCCGTGAGAGGACCATTGAATTGTGTTTTGTAGCTACTTGTGATGATTACATTCATATCTAATGGTGATTGAGTTTGAAAGATTATTTGTGCTCTAAAATGATAACCAATGTGTATTATTGAGAACGTGGAATACTACACTGATCCTGAAAAGATGTCTAATATTGTATATGTTCGGTATATGCCTGGTTTATAATGATGTGGTTGCTTGCATGTGTTTCACTTATTGGGATAACTGCGTGATCCTAACAGTACACTCTGGTTGTGTACTGATACTGCACTTGCTTGTTCTTTGTTGAGTACATAGCATCTTCAGGCGGTTATTGATAGACTTCAGCTAGGTGACTATTGAGCGTGACCTGATTTAAGGGTGAGCAAGTTCTTTTAGGCTGCCACATATCTTTCTTATTTAAGTCCACTCTTTTCGAACTCAGACTATTTGTTTGAGGTGTTTTTTAGTTTTGGGGTTGTACCCCTTGTTCTTAGACCTGTCGTTAGTAGAGTTTTGGTAAATTGACTTTCAGGTTCTAGAGATTAAGACTTCCGCATTAGTTTGGTTAAGTTATTGTTTAAACCTTGGGAGTTTATGGAAACTCCGTATTTCTTTTGGTCATTTAAACCTGGTTCCATAACTTTAAATGCCTTAGTTTTTCGTTAAGTTGCTTAGCTTGGGTTGTAGTAATGGTTCTCCCACCGAATGGTTAGTGTGGGTGCCAATCACGACGGTCTGGGTCGTGACAAAGTTTGTATCGGAGTCCTAGTTTCGTTGATCTCATTGTACCAAAACGATTCTAGTAGTGTCTTGCGGAACGGTACGAAGACGTCCGTACTTTTCTTCGAGAGGCTATAGGACTTTAGGAAAGAAAACTCACTTCTTTCTACTCCTTCGTGCTATGACTTGAATCCAATTGGTATCTGGGTGATACAAATTGGTATCTTTCCTCCTTCACTCTATGGTCCGAACTAGAGCAACAAAAGTGGTAACACTATCACTAGCAAGAGAGGATGTGTATAGACTACCGACAGTTGAATAGGGTCACCATTCGGAACAAGTGACCACTGCCTCAAATAGATGATCTTTTGACCAGTTGCAGGGTGCATCAGTTTTCTCTAAGATTGATCTAAGGTCTGGCTATCATCAGTTAAAGATTAGGCATGAGGATATATCAAAAATGACATTTAGGACCCGCTATGGGCACTATGAGTTTCTAGTTATGTCATTTGGGTTGGAAAATGCGCCTGCAGCTTTCGTGAGTTGGATGAATGGTGTGTTCAAACCATGTCATGTTCATTTTTTATAGTATTTATTGATGACATTTTGGTTTATTCCAGAAGTAAGGAAGAGCATGCCGACCATCTTCGTATTGTTCTGGGTGTTCTTGGGAAACAAAAGTTGTATGCGAAATTTCTAAGTGTGAATTTTGGTTGACTTTGGTTACATTTTTTGGGCATGTAGTTTCAAGGGAAGGGGTAATGGTAGATCCCTAAAAGATTGAAGCAGTCAGGAATTGGGTCCGACCTAGTTCTATGACTGAAATTAAGAGTTTCGTGGGGCTCGCTAGCTACTATCGTTGATTGTGAAAGGATTAATGCCAGATTTGTAGATTCAAGTTTATAGGTGACAACATTCAAGAAGTTTTGGTAAGGGACGACTAGATAATGAACATCATTACTTTGGAAATTGCATTTAGTATTGTTGTCATAATAGAAATGGGTTGTTTAGCAAATGATGAAATTAAGTTATTCCAATTGAGGTTTGAAGCTATACTATTGTTTCCTTGATTGATTGTAGATCAAAGAGAGTCATGATACGACTACTACAATAGCATGCTTACTTGGTTGAGTTATTCATTGTATTACAATTGTGGAGAACCTGGCATATGAGGAGGAAATCAGCGAGGCCGTGGAGGCCGGGGTAATGGTAATGCAAGTAGAAGAGTAGTGTAGCCAAACAAGGAGGTTGCTCATCGAGATGACATGGCTCAGTTTTATGCCTTTTGGGCAAGACCGAGGTTGAGGCGTCAGATGCAGTGATCATATGTACTATTCTTATGTGCGACCGAATGACTACTAATTGTTTGTATCCGGGTTCCACTTGTTCATATGTGTCAGTTTAGTTTTCCTTGGGATGTGATGCGGTTTGTGATGTACTTGATGCCCCATCTATGTTTCAACCCCAGTTGGAGAGTCTGTCATAGTCACCCATGTGTATGGTGTTTGTCTTGTGTGTTTATGGATTTTCAGACTTGGGTTGATTTGGTTATGCTGGATATGACTGACTTGATATAATCTTAGGCATGACTTGGTTGTACCCCTATTATACCAGGCTTAATTGTAATACTAAGTTGGTAACTCTAGAAATTCCGTGAAGGGAAAAGTTGGAGTGGGAAAGGGTGTACAAGCCTAAGCAAGCTAAGATCATATCCTCCATTCGGGCTAGGAAACTAGTAGGGCAGGGTTGTTTGGCTTATTTAGCTCATATTCAGGAGGTTGAGGTTGAGTCTCCCTCTATTGAGTCTACTCCTGTGGTGTCAAAATTTAGAGAAGTGTTTTCTATTGATTTGCCTGGTATGCCTCCGGATAGAGATATAGATTTCTGCATTGATTTGGAAACTGACACTTGCCCAATCTCCATTCCTCCTTATCGCATGGCTCTGGTAGAATTGAGAGAGCTTAAAGTTCAAATCCAACAGCTTTTTGATAAAAGTTTCATCCGTCCTAGTGCTTCCCTGTGGGGTGCTCCTATCTTGTTTGTTAAGAAGAAGAAGGATTGTACGAGGACCATTGATTTTATCTTAGGGCCATAAAGGAGTGGATCGATACTGGAATGACAAGCTTATGGATAAATAAAGTCCCATTGAGTATACTTGGGTGAAGGCAATTGAAGAAGTTAGTAAGAAAGTGTGTATAAATTGTGTTAGACCTTTGAATTTGATGAGTATACCTGAGTTTGAGGTGCCATGTTAATGAAAAGGTTGACTTCGTAGTGATAGTCAAGGCTGATTGAGCGTAATGGTAATAAGAGTTCGTGATGGATTGTGACGGGATGCAACTATATAATAAGATTGTTGGTTAAGTGAATTTTGTATAGTAATTATGACTTGTGAGTATCTAAGGTTGGAGTTTTCTAATATTTGGTGTGTAACATGGTTGTATGGAAAGTTTTAAGAGATGGTGGGACACCACTCGAACAAAATTTAAAAGAGCTAGAGTCATAATGAAGAAAAATAGTGGGATGTAGTACATCTTTTAGTGAGAGGCGAGAGCAAGAATATTTTATTTGATTTCAAAGGCTAAAGAGGTATCTTTAAAGGGGTAGATAATTGCGTTCAGAGATGCGTGATTTCATTCATTTTACTGTGGCTATGGTAATAGTGTCATGGGTCGATCAAATAGGTTAAAAACTATTGGGAAAGACTTGAGAAATGAGTGTACAGACATTAGCTCGAGTGTGATGATAAGTGTTTTGGTTTTGTTTTTAAGTTTAGTAATGAGTACGATGGAATTTTTAGCGAATGATATTGTAAGATCGATGGAGATGCGATCAATGATACGCAGAGATCCATGAATTCATAAAAATCTTCAAGGTACAAGCTAATGTTGATAGATAAGGGGATTGCGTTATACAGTTGAATTTACAATTCAGATTTTTCATTGTATGTCTACATTCGTGGTGATATATTTTGTCAATGCATGAATTTGTAAGGTGAGAAATGATCAATTGTATCAGGTATTAGGCCTTTGAAAGGACTTACACCTGGGTTGAGTCGTAAAGTTTATTACTGTTGATTGTTAAGTATCTAATAAAGGTTTTCATTTTAAAATGTTGGTTTAGAGTAAGGAAAATGGTCGGAGTGTTCATGATGAATGTTAGTATTGAGAGTGTGGACTTTAATGGAATGATATGAGGAGTATGTGGAGTCAACTGTATGTAAATGACTGGTATCGACTCTTCAGAGGAAAACCTTTAGTGTTATTCAATACTTATTCTATAAATTCTTATGTGACCATCTATTTCATTTATACATGGTTGTGAGTATGATGCACTAGCTATGCTCACGTGTGTTTTCACTTGTGTGGGTGGATCAAGTGTACCGATCCTGCGATGTTCTCTTGGTTGAGTGGGATGATTGGGAAGTGTTGGTTATTTCAGAGGACTTATGTAGTGTTGTCTTGGAGTTGTTAAAGTAATTCAGTGGTTCTACATGTACCACTTGCTTATGAGAATTCATAGAAGAGCTACCCTATGTAATCATGGTTGTCCGATAATCTTAATATTCATCTAGTCGTCGAGGTCACGTATTGATTGTGTGTGGTTGAATGTGGGGATTATTGGATCCAATTCTACTGTTCTTAAGAGGTAATCTACAATTACTAAATCTAGCATTTCGACAGTGTTGTTGTAGGGTTTGTATGATTGGACATATCCTTCGACGAGTATATGATTTCTAAAGATCAAATTTTTATAACTTAAGCTCATGGGAATTTGGGTTGTGAGATGGAGATGTTGATAAGAACTATGATCGTTTGGGTATTATGAGTGTGTGTTGGTTGGTTCAGGTCCACCTCTAATTGTGGTGAGTTTTGATTTAGGATTTTATCATGGTTATGTGAGAAAGGATTCGTCTGGATGTTGTGTCAAAGTCCTTGATAACATGTTGCAAACATGTGTACGATCAACTTTGGTGGTTATGGGGAATAACTTTGTTGTTAGTTAAGTGTATATACAACAATAATTATCACTCGAGTATTGTGATGACTTCATGGAGGCATTGTATGGGAGGATGTGTAGGTATTCAATTGGTTGGTTTGATGTTGGAGATGTGAAACCCTTGGTGTGGGTAATGAGATTAGGTAAGAAGGGCCTGCGAGAAAAATATCCCTAGCTATTCGACTATTCAGACACTACTCTACTCTCATTTTAGCCCTTTTCTCCTAGTTTGTCACTCGGGGACGAGTGATGGGTAAATTGGTATCTATTGTAACAACTTGGTTTCCGTCATTATGGAAAAGCCAATGGGGAAAAATTTTGGGCCGTAAAACTTTTTGGTAGTACTTGAGAATCCCTACCCTAGTCCAGATTTGGACGAAGTTGGAATCAGTGAGGTCTAGGGAGATCTGGTAATGAATGAGAGATCTAATTATTAATTTGATCACATGAATAGATAGCTAAGACGTTAAGGAATCCGTATGACTTTACGGGATTCAATTTGGGCGAGTTGAACTCTCAAAATCGATCTTAGAGTGAGAGGGTAGTTTCTGAGTGTCATGGGATGAAGGTGTGTTGTGAAATGGGGATTTGGAAATTCTTTATTTAGCTCTCTGTTTCGTGTAAGCTGCTATGTCGGGATTTTGTGCCGCCAGGGCGGGGACGCTGTAGCGGGGTGAGTACCGCTGTGGCGGGACAGATGCGACTTAAGTCGGAAATAAACCCCAAAATCGTTTTATTCTGCACTTTTCGACTTTGAGAGCTAGGAGACGATCCCAAGTGAGTTCTTTACCATTTTTTCACCATTCTTAAGGCTAAAGGTAAGTTTTTAACTCCCTGAATTCATTTTTTTGATTCGTAGAATGTAAACTAGTAGGTAATTATTAATGGGGGAGGGTTTTGATCTGGAAATTATAGTGGGAAAAGCCCTAATTTGGATAATGGGATCATGGGTTTGATCTAGGGTGGATGTTATTGATTATAATCCAGGTAATTAGGTTTTTGTTTATTGATCCTCGCATTATTATGATTGTTTGTAGACCAAGAATAAGCAGAAAGAATTCGAAAAGGGAAGAATCAAGTTTCTTAGGGGATTCAAACTTTGTTCGAGGTAGGTGATGGTTGTGATTTCATGTTGTGTTATATATGTTTGTACTTGCTCCATTATAATGCATGTATGTATGCGAATATTGCATTATTGATCACACTAATCGTGGATAAGGATAATTGAATAATTACATACCATGAATCATAACTTGGTTGTATGGTTATGAGAATGTACTTGTGATTGTGATTGTGGATTGTTGAATGGATCGGGTGTTACGTTTCGATACATTAACTGGGATAGGTTGCCACGTACCGGCATAAACATTGGAATGGGTGTCACGATCCGACACGCTAACTGGGATCGGTTGCCACGTACCGGCATAAACATTGGAACGGGTGTCACGATCCGACACACTAATTTGGATCAGGTACCACGTACCAGTACACTAACAGTTTGGGTATGGATTCCATGAGAGGACCATTGAATTGGGTTCCGTGAGAGGACCATTGAATTTTGTTGTGTATCTACTTGTGAAGATTACCTTCATATCTAATGGTGATTGAGTTTGAAAGATTATTTGTTTCTCTAAAATGATAACCAATGTGTATTATTTAGAACGTGGAATGCTACATTGATTCTGTAAAGATGACTAATATTGTATATGTTCGGTATATGCCTTACATGTGTTTCACTTATTGGGATAGCCGTGTGATCCTACCAGTACACTGTGGTTGTGTACTGATACTACACTTACTTGTTTTTTGTTGAGTACATGGCATCTTCAGGCGGCTATTGATAGACCTCAGCTAGGTGACTATTGAGCGTGACCGGATTCAAGGGTGAGCTAGTTCTTTCAGGCTGCCATGGATCTTTCTTGTTTAAGTCCACTCTTTTAGGACTCAGACTATTTGTTTAAGGTGTTGTTTAGTTTCGGTGTTGTACCCCTTGTACTTAGACTTGTCGCTAATAGAGTTTTGGTACATTGACTTTCAGGTTCTAGGGGTTAAGACTTCCGCATTAGTTTGGTTAAATTATTGTTTAAACCTTTGGAGTTTATGGGAACTTCGTATTTATTTTGGTCATTTAAACCTGCTTCCGCATCTTTAAATGCTTTAGTTTTTTGTTAAGTTGCTTAGCTTGGGTTGTAGTAATGGTTCTCCCACCGGAGGGTAGTGTGGGTGCCAATCACGACGATCTGGGTCGTGATAAAAATATTGCATGTTTTTTTTTCAAAAATTGGCAAAATCCCAGACTGTATTCCCTCAATGCTTCTTCCAAAACTTCTTTCTCCCGCTTATCTCTTTAAAATATTGCACAAATTTTTCTTCAGAAATTGACAAAATCTTCATAGAGATATACATCACAATTCCACAATCATACAATCTCACTGATTAAGGTATTAAGCATATGTTCTGCATACATCCTTTAGGATTTCTTCAAATTTTTAGGAATTTGATTTTGATATTTTTTTTTGTATTCTATTGTTCTATGTTTTCGTTTGAAGCTATTTAGATTTTTGTGTGTTATTGTGTTTTTCAATCTCTCCATTTTCAGTTAGGGTTTTAGATAAAAGCACAAAAAATGCACTCCAATGTCTGATTCAAAGATAACTACAAGAGGTATCCCATATAATCATCAATTTTTTGGGTATTTTTCCCTTTTGAATTATGCATTATTCAAGGATTATTCGAAAATTATGTAGAGTATGCGGCTAAATTGGCTCAAGAGAGGCATCTAAGTTTCTTCATGATTCTACCTTCATTCAAGTTCAAGATAACAATGTCAGTAATGGTAAAGAAACTATTACTAAAGAAGAAATTTTTTGGGTGCTGGAGATTTTGAAAAACTTGTTGAAGACCAAGTTGAGGAAGAACAATTTCCTATTAGTTTGTTTTGGATTTATAATTTTTTCAGAATTTTGTATTCTTTCTCAATTTGCATTCAAACGAGTATGTATGCTATTAATATTTGTATTCATTCAGAATGTCATGTTGCATAGTTTATGAATCTTGTATTTGTTCCTAATTTCGTATTCTTTCCAAAGGTATGCCAACTAGTTATGTATTTTATTTAAGAATGATTGCAACAAATATTCACTTATTCCTTTTTAGTTTTATATTTCATTCTCACTTTTTCATCATATTGTTTTTGTATTGTATATATCATTATACAAAATACAACATAAAAACTAGAATGATTACAAATACAAATAATATACATATAGGAAGGAGTATGTCTTAAGAAATGATACAAGATTCTAAAGAAAAATATAAATACATAGTGAAAAAAAAATACATGAATACAAATATGCTTCTTAAATAACTAGATTCATTTGGCACACCTATTGAAATGAATACAAACTGATAAAGAAATACAAGTTTCATTACAAAATATAACTTGAAAACTAGAATGAACACAAATACAAATAGTATACATATTGGAATGAATACAGTTTAAGAAAATATACAGTATTTTGGAAAAAACAAATACAGTGTGAAAAGGGTATGCCAAATAACAGATAAAACTATAGAATTTGTAAATTAAAAAAATCAAGTTTAACAGATAAATCATAAGGTATTATCATAGAGTTTTATAACAATAATTAGTTTTGAAGACAAGGCCAAATAATGACGCACGAGAGACATTTATACTAAAAATAAAATAATTACAATTTGGACAAAAAAGAGAATTTGAAGTCAAATTTGGAGTTTTAGGAAGAAGGAAGAGAATCACCTATTTTGGGTCTCGTAAAATTTTGTAACGGAAGTAATGAAGATATTCAACAATTTTACCTAATTTAAAATATTGTCTCCCTTGATTTTTTCTAATTTGTTATTTCTTAGTTATATTATGTTAAATAAATAAAAAAAAATACATAAATCATCCCTATAATGACATTTTAAATAACTATTGAAAATGTGGTTAAGGAATCCTAATAAATGCTAAAAATATTGTTGTTTTGAAAAATTTCCCTATTTTTATCTTTAAGAGTAGGAATTAGGATCCAATGACTGAGTAAAAGTTTAAGGTTAAAATTTTTTGTGTCATACCACAACATTTACTAGTTAAGATCAAAATCAAGAAAACCGTGAATTATTACCCACACATTATTTGTATTTAGGATTCTAACTTATATATAATAACAATATAATTCATACTTAATGTATTGGTATATTTTAACTGGATAGAATTTCTTTTTCTTATTTTCTAAAGTTATATATAACAAGTTTAGTGGAGGACTTATGTTATCCTTAATAAAATACAATTAAATGTATAGACTTGTCACGCCCCGAGTCTATATCCTGAACGTGGTTCACACTCTAGAATGATTACTTGTCCCCAAATGAACCCTTGTCTTGGCTAACTAATAAGAGGAAGACTAATTCAAGCGTAAACAAGCATCAAAACTAAAGAATTGTTTAAAATCAGTTTATTAAATCTCAAAACTATCAAAAATACTGAGTATTAAACATAAAGTTATAAATAAAACATCTAAAAGTGAATACTAAAATACTGACTAAGTCTGTCTATCTATGAAGCCTTTACTGTATAAAGATAGGTGTCAAGACAACACCCATGACATCTCAAAATGCTACTACTAACAAATCATAAAACTGGAGTCCTCAGAAAGCAAGGAGGCCTCACTAAAAGATGACGAAAATATGATGTGATCTCAACAGAACTCTTGTTTATGATCCTAAGTACTTGAATTTGCAACATTAAATGATGCAGGTTGAATGACATCAATACATTGAATGAACGAGTATGTAATAAGCTTGAATAAAAACAAATAGCTAACTGAAGGACTAAAAGTAACTCAACTGAAGTATAGTATAAATCATAATGAAAATTATTTAAACTCCGACTGTACGGATACAATAATAGTAGATACTGAACTCTGAAATATATAAATAAAAATATACTTTACTGGGGAATTCCTCTAACCAACAACCATCACTATGAGCTTCGTAATGATATAACATCTTACCCATGTTGCCAGAGTCATCCTATACCTTGCCGAAGTACAGAACACAACTGAACTAATGGATCCACTAAAAAGATTTCTTCACGCAGGTGAGGGGTCATCCGTCTTGAGGTACAATTCTATCTACGTTGGCTACGTAGTGTATAGAGGCTATGAGTTATCTGAGCTCTCCCTCAAAATCAGTGCTCAATACTACTCCTAAAGTATATAACTGTATGTTCATGTAAAATACTCGCGAGGTTAAGATAATTACTCAAAAAGTCTTTTTAAGAGGTAACTGAATTGTACTCAATCTTTTTGAAATACTCTGAAAACTCTTCATACTTTTCTGAAAATAGTACTCACTTTTCAATTGAAAAATAATACTTTCTTTAAGGAGCAACTGAACCTCTCTTTATCTGGCTGAATGCGTTTGAAAACTGTTTATGCTTTTCTTAAAAATAGTAGGTTTTTTATCAATATAAAAATAGTACTTTTAGAACCATTTGTGTTCTCTTAAACTCTTCTCAATAACATTTAGTGGTTCATGGGCACAACTTAATCGATAAAATTTAGCACCACCCAAGCAAATTAAATAGCAAAAAACTAGCAACAACACAAAACCCATCTTAAAGACATCAAATTTATACAAAAATAACAGTGAAAGCTTCGAAACACCAACCTCAAAGAAGTACAAACAATAAAATTGAAGAAGGAATGGTTTGGGACTGATAGTCTCGAGCAAATACGCACTCCAAGTGATAAAATTAATTAAAAATGAGGACCCACTAGCATTTAAGCAAGGGTTAAAAGTTTAGGAAGTGAAAGAGCTCAAAATATCAAATGTTACTTTTTAAAACTTAAAAAGACTCTCGACATTATTATTTGAAGTGCACTACATGGACTACAACTAATGTCTTCGAACGTGTTTGGCGAATCGCCGAAAGAGCTTAAGCTCGGTGATGATGCTTGAACAGATACCAAACCTGAAGTTTAACTTGGCGAACCCGATGCAGTTCGCTTAGTGTGATTCGATGGATCGCCAAATAGGTCTCTATTCACCGAAGTTGATAATATCAGTTTTTAAAATTCATGGCTTAAAAGGCAAACATGAAGATGTCCACCCAATCATTTCGGTGCATCGCTGATTGGGTACTTGCATTACCTAATGCATCCTTTTCAACTTTTTTACTTCATTTCAACCATCACTCACAACAGACATTATTGAGAGCAATAAATACACTTAGGTGTCCTCCTAAGAAGCACTTTATTTAATGTTGTGGCACAACATAGTACTTACTTATCAACAATCATTTTTGGAATTAAGGATAGTGTCACTAGGCAACGTTCCTTTTTGCCTTGGATTAAGATGGTTGAGCTGACACATTTGAGTCTCGAGCTGCTTGATTGATACAGAGTGAGAAGTAACCATTTGAGTTAAAATGGAGAAGTCATTTTTCAAATAATTTAACACCTTGTTGAAGATCCTTGTTAGCATATTGTCGATTTGGTTTACTTTTGGTCCAACTTGCTCTTTTGGTTAGGGATGATCGGTGAATCGTCATCCCAAAATGAGTCCATCCTCCGTCATCCGAAAGCCCTCTTAGTGGGAGGCATTAGTAACTGGAAACAAATCCATTTCGGTGCTATTATCGAGAAGGAGATGCTGATGAGAGCTCATCAAGAGCAGACCTCTCTCCCATTCTCAGTCTTGATCACATAGTTGTGTGAGGCTTCAAGAGTGCCTTACAAAGAGAGGAAATATGTATGAGGTGACCCCTTTCTCCTCCAATAATATTCAGAGGATAGAGGAAGATTATTTGAGAGATGATGCGGCGAGGAGAAAGCCACCACCACCTGACACCACTCTAGTTGTGGATCCAACTACCCTTGAGACTGATGTTTCTCATCCCTCTCTTTTTGTGGAGCCTTCTACTTCAGCTGCTCCATCTGCCTCCTCTACCCTACCCCTGCATCCCGGCCACTCTTGACCCAGGCCTTGATAAACGAGATGATCAACCTTGCCCGTTTTGCGGATGCTAGGGCATCTACGATAGAGAGGGAGGTTCCTAAGATTATTAAGTGGGCAATTAAGGCTTCGATGTGCCTCGTTAGGGGTGAGATTTTGATCCATAGGACCACTTTATCTTTGTATGGTGAGAGGTTGGATAACCTCACCACTAGAGTAGAGGCTAGGGAGAAATGCCAGGGTAGCTCTACTGCTCTGACTAGGTTGAGAGGGGACATAACAACTCTTAGGTGTTGATGTGGATCAGCTGAGGTCCACTGATATATCTATGTTATGGGGTGAGGTTTCCTTGCATGAGATGCTTGAGTTTGTGCCTCTTCTGAGCCAAGAGCCAATTTACTTGGTGGCTGATGAGTCAACGATTTGGACTCATTTAGGGCTTTATTTTAATAGATTTAGTATCCTCAAATGCATATTTTGTGCCAATAACTGATCTAAATCCTTGATTTTTAGGTATTTGGATTGAGGAACAAAGCATGAACACTAATGAGCAAAAAGAAACAAGGAAATTGAAAGAACGAAAAAAACAGGGGATCGCCTAAACCATTGGGCGAGTCACCGAATGGCCATGGTCTCGCCTAATGTTTCAGTGTGCCAAGCCCTGAAGGAGAAAAACAAGTTGGCGATAGAAAGGAGCAGTTGGTGAGTCGCCGAACGGTTACGCGATGCAGTACTATATCGCCCAAAGTTACAGCACTTGAAGATGCTGAAGGCAAAAGCAAAAAGGTGATGGAATTGACCAAAGGGATGATCGCTGAGTGGATCGGTGATCCCGACTTATTTCGCCAAATGTTCCTTCGCATCACATTTTTTGGCGACTATAAATACATTTTTAAATTCTTATTTTATCATCAATCTATCTATCAGTTTTCATTTGTATCAGTTTAAATTTTCGAATTAAGCTTAGAACTGAGTTTAGAGATAATATTTCCTTAGCTTTGAAGATTTGAAGATTTTCATTTCTGAGAAATTAGAAGTGGGTGTTGAAGATTCTTCATCTTAGACCTTTGTAAAGACAATATTAATCTTACCCAGTTGATGGAAATGCAATTTGGTAACAGTTTCTATCTTTTTATGATGTCTAGCTAAAACCCCAATTCTTGGGGTGTGATTATGTGATTATGGGTTGATTTAACTATTGGGTATTGTTAATTGATAGTGTAAATGTTGTTTAAAAGTGATTTCATTCAGTAATTGTGGCTTAATCTAAAGGGTTGTAGTTGTAAATGCAACTCTACCTTCGTGTTTTTGGCATGCTCTAGAGAGAAGTTTTAAAATCAAGATTACTGATTTGATGGTCTGTGGTATTGGGTTGTCATGGGTTCAGCTCGAGAGAGTGAACCCTAAACCCTTTTCCACACATTCAGCTTGAGAGAGTGAATGGACTAAAGCGAAGGCTGTTCTTAATTGTTGCTTATTGGTGTTCGAGAGAAACCAATTTGATTCGGGGTAAATTGTTTGAGAGAAAGCTTATCCTCACTAAAGTCTAGCTTATTCACTAATTTACAACTATTCACTATTAATTGCAATCACGCATTTTTCTATCATAGCCCATAATCCAGTCACATCCCAAGAACCCGTCTCTATACTTGCAATTTTCGTGTTATTTGTTGTTGTAGCTGATAGTTGAAACCAAATCCCCTGTTATTTGATAGTTGTGTCACCCCAAACTTGAGCCATACTTTTATTAGTAAATTCTTTTACCTATGATTGACTTGAGCATAATCATGCTTTTCTATTGATTCGCAAATACGTACCACTCCCTTGGGACTCGACCCCAACTCACTTAGGTGGGTTATATTACTAACTAATGATCGTTGACGCTTAGTATTGGATGAAGTGTCTTTGAAACGTTATTAATCAAAATGGCGTTGCTGTTGGGGAGTGGTGTGACTTGAGAATTTTTAGTTAAGTTGAATTTTTGTTCTTGTTAGTTATAGTTGAACTTACTTAATTTTTAGTTTTGGTTTGTGTGCTCTTATTTAGAGCAGCATAAAGGAGCATGCCTTGTAGCAATGGTGACCAAATAGACCTCTCCTCTTTGAGAATGGTGATTCTTAGGGATAACATTCTAAGTTTTAGACAAATGGAGGGTGAGTCAATCCGTGAGTTGTGGATGATATTTAAGTCACTATTGCTACAGTACCCAACTTATGGAATCTCAGATAACATGCTACTGGATTGTTTCTATAGAGGTCTTGTTCTAGAAAACAGAGGTGTGGCTGACCAAATGTCTCTGGGAGGTCTCTCATGGCTACCCTATGCAATAGCAGTCCAGCTCCTTGATCACATGGCTAAGACCAACAAGGAGAATGAGAAGGATAAGATTTTTGCCACACTTTTGACTCAGTTGGATCTAGTGGCCAAAAAGATCATGGAATTGGAAGCATCGGACAAAAAGAAAGACTGGTATACTCCCCCTCATGAGCATAAAAAGCCCAAGGTGTACGAGGGTGGACAAATAGAAGATATACTCTCACTCATTCTTCACAAAGTCGAAGAACACGACAAAGTGTTGAATGAGATAAAAGAGAATGTTTCACTGCTGAATCAGATGACTGCTTCCCATTCCATATCTGTTCAGCTGCTGGAGACCCAAATGGGTCATGTGTTGTCTCATCTTTACCCCACGAATCAAGATTGAGAGGGGAAGTCATTCCACGAATTTAACTAAGGCATTTCTCGGGAGGCAACCCAAGTGTTTATCGCTTTATTTTTGTTTTAGAAATAATGGTGTGTTGATTGTGCAGAAAGTGTTAGAAAGGCAAAGATTGCCGAGCTAAAAGTCCGGTTGGCGCATCGCCTAAGAGGTCGGCGATCCCGACTTGGACCGCCGTTGGATTCAAGATAATTTTAAATTGGAGTCTGTAAAACTCGGCGAGCCCAGGAGCAACTTGACGAATCACCGACTAGGTTGGCGATCGTGATCTAGTCCGCCGTTTGGACCCCCACATTAACTAGAGGTCCTGTAAAACTCGGTGAGGTAAGTGCCCACTCAATGTGTCGCTGAGTGGGTCAGCAAGCACGACTAATGTCGCCGAATGGGCGAGAACTGTATGGTTTTTAAAAGGCCAAACCTTTAAACTTCCAACTCTTTCACTTTCCCTCACTTTTGAACTTCCCAAACTCATACCCGCACATTAGTTTCTATATTTCTTGCATTTTTACCATGTTTTAGTCGTTGAAATTGTGTTCGGAGTGGATTACATTGCCGCCTAGCATTTCAGTATCATTTTAATGAGCATTTAAGGTTGGTTTTCTGAACCCCGACTCTATTTTTAGCGATTTTGTACTCATTTGCAATGATCTTATCTTAGTGACGTGTGTTGGGCCTTTCTGATCTTAATTGATATTTTGTGTACCTGTGTTAATTCAATAAACTTTCCCTTAATGTTTAGATGGTTGAATTCCCATTTTTTTTGTGTGCCTTAAAATTGGTTAAACCTTGCGGAGTTGTACTTACATGTTGTTGAGTCTAGTCGGGTGAAGTCTAAGTAACCCGTGTTTGTGGCAAATGATGTAATTTGCCCAATGATAAAGCGGGTGACATCATTCTTAAGGGCAAAAGTCGTCAAATGGCCAAATTTGGCAAAATCCGGAGAAATCTGGGTAACCTGGGGTAATGGGTGTAATGGGTCTGAGCCTAATTTGATAAGTGCATGCTTTGATTTCATTTTCAAGGTTTGTGGGGTTGAATTTGAGAAGTTGGGTTGAAAGTAGCCACGTTGGGTCGTTTGTCGAGCTGGGTCGAGCTTGCCGAACCACTAGTTCCCCATCTCGCCTTTAATTTCATGCTAAATGAGTAGTTAGGTTCTGTAACTTTCGGCAAGAAGCTTGAGGTCGCCGAAGGCACTCGGTGACTCGCCAAAAGTCTTCTTGATCGCCCTTTGTCTGCACCCGTGTACCTTAATTTGCACTGTAATTTTTGGCGAGCTAATCCTTGCTCGCCAAAGGCTGTCGGTGATTCGTTGAAAGGCCTTTCTATCGCCGACATGCCAAATTTTTCTGAGAATTTTGAGCCAATCCTTTCGGCAAGCCCGATCTAGATCGCCAAGTGATTTGATGACTCGCCGACCGGTTCGACGAGTCTGTCTGCAACTATTTTTCTGTGATTTTGATTGAAATATATCTAATTTTTCTTGATGTTTTTGCAGACATAGTACGGACCAACATTGACATGCCACCTCGGAAAAGAGTACGAGGCAACACAATCAATGAAGGGGGATCAAATCCTCCAAAGAGAGGAAGGCAAGAGCTTCCACCGGGAGACAAAGGCAATGGCAAGAGGCCCACATCTGACAGGGTGACTACTGGCTCCCAGGCTGATTTATCTAAGCTTGAGAACGACCAGCCTTTACCGTCCCGGCAGGCTGAGCTCCAGGCCAGATATCGCCATGACTCAGCTAGAGTCCCTCCAGTCCCCACACCAGCAGACTCAGTGCCAGCTCCAGCACCTCCTGTGGCTCTTGTACCACCAGTCATCCCTCCTTCTAGGCTTCTCAATAGGTTGAAAGGGGACGGAGTGCGAACGGTCCTGGAGAAGAAGTTATTATCTACAGAGGGCCTTGAGGGAAAATTCTCCAATATTAGAGACACCCTTCACTTTCACAGATTCGAGCAGTTCACCAGGCCCTGAGGCCCCTATATTCCTTCATGGGTTCGGGAGTTCTATACAGAGTATGGTGAATTGGTTCCAAAAAGCAAGAAAAAGGCCAACGAGTTCAGACTGGCTAAGTCGGTTGTGGTCCGGGGTAAGGAAGTTGAATGCAATAGTGAGTACATCAACACTGTACTTGACAGGAGGTATGACTTTGACTACTCCAACCTGACTACTACCAGATCTTTATTGGATGAGCTTAAGGGCTGGCTTGCCCCCCGTCTCTCTGACGTCACCCTGAGGTGGATGGATGCGGGAGTCTAGATCGAGAAGAATGATTTGAATGTAGCTGCCTGTTACTGGTTCGGATTCATCAACAGCTCTATCATGCCTTCATAGAACGAATCCATCCTCCGATATACGAATGCAACTTGCTTAAGGTCTATCTTAGGAAAAAAATGGCTCAACTTGGGACTTATCATTGAGTAGGAGATGGCCATGAGGGCCGAGTAGAGACATACCTCCTTGCCATTCCCAGTACTGATCACAAAGTTATGCTGACGTGGTGAAGTCCCCAGGGATTCGACTTGAGATACTGAGGTCACCCCATTTTCCTCTACTGACATCCGGCGCATTGAGGCCGAGTACACTCGAGAGGAGGCTGACAGGAGGAGAGCAGCTTCAGTGGATACATCCCCGGAGGTGGACGTCGATTTTATACCTGCAGAGGCATCTTTGCCTACTACGGCCTCCGGGCCTTCAGGTACTTCTGCCCCTTCTACTCCTTCACAGTTCCTGGGTACCTCCACCTCGTCCCAGCCAGCCAAGATTACTCAGGTGATGATCCTGAAGATGGGGCATCTGACCCATTCAGCTGATGTGAGGACGACCCAGTAAGAGAGATCTGTTCCCTGGATGATTGAGGCTGCTATTTTGGGTGCACTGACCCCCCTCCAGACTTCTATTGACACTCTCACCATGAGGCTAAAGGCTTGTGAGAGTAGGTGTAAGGAGACTTCCGAGGTGATGACTTTGAAAGCCGAAGTACCAGATTTGAGGAAGGACGTAGACTATCTAAAGTTTACTGACTTTACTTCATTACTGGAGGCTGCAAATGATTTGGATACCCCTAAGACTTTAGAAATTCCTCTGGCTACCACCGGAGATGTGCATAGGGATGATGCAGTAGTTGATGAGTCGGATACAGAGACCGACGAGGAGAAGATGGAGATAAGGGAGGAGAGCATTTATAGAGACCTGCCAGATCTGGAGGAGACTATTGTACCGTCAGTGATCCAGACATCACTGACCGAGACATCCATGGCAACTCCTAGTGGAGCTGGTCCTTCTGAGGTGACTCCGGGCATTGATGCCCAGACATATAGAGTGACTGTTTAGACAGGATCTTTACCTCCCTCTATGTCTTACTTTTGGATATTATTGTGATTGCATTTGAGGACAAATGATTTTTATTTGTGGTGGGGTGAGGCCCACCTTTTGTGACCTTTTGTGATTATATTTTGTTTATATATTGGGTTTTTGAGCTATAATTATGTGTTACACTGCTTTTGTGGATGATTGAGCTTGTGGCTCCATGTTTTTAATGATAAATGATTTTTGGACCCTTCCAAAAAAATTGTGCCACCTCTTGTTTGTGTTGAATGTGGTTGTTCTTTGAGTATCGGTTTTGATCAATACTGATGACTTGAATAGTGCTCATAATTGAACAAAAATGAATGTGTGGCTACGATGAGGCCAAATGAAGTTGCTTAGACAATATGTTAACTTTTTGCATCTCATTGTGACTAGCCAAGTATCAAATTGAGTCTCTTGTGATGAACATTGCACACTAGCGAAAGTGTGGAGTCTTGTTTGACATTGGTGTCAATGCCTTGTGTGATGAGCTTACCGTGAGCCATGTGTGATGACACCTAGAATTTGCCCCGTTGGTCTGGTTGACTAAGTGATGCAATCTCTTGATATGATCTTTGGCAACTTTGAAGAGCGTGAAACAATTTGACATTATACCTCTTTTTGTGGCCTACCTTGTGAGTGTGTGAACTCCGCTTGAACACCCTTTGAGCTTTAGCCTTTTCTTGGAAGAAACATGATGAAATTGTGACCTTTCTTGATCCATTACCCATAATCCTCATGATTTGTGGTTTGTGTGAATAGATAATTTAGGCCAAAAGCCTAAGTTGGGGGTGTGGTGAAAAGAGAAGGTAAATCAAGAAGTGCAAAAAAAAAAGTCCCCTTTGACCCATGGGTTTGAGAAAAATGGAACCCCTCCATATATAAAACAATGAAAAAGAAAAAGAATGAAAAAGTTGTGGAATAAAGTTGTGAAAGTGCAAAGAAAATGGGGTTTCCAGCAGTCCATAGAAAGTGAATAATGGGGTGACTTGTGAGCACGAATAAAAATAATGAAGAAAAGGAAAGAAAGTGTTGTTCACGCCACATTTCATGAGGATTACAACCATTGAACCTAAATGACCATACCTTTGCACTCAACCCCATTACAAGCCTTGAAAATACCTTTTTGATCTTGAGTGAGCTGAAACAATTGTTGATTGGAAAATAAGGGCAAACCTATGGGTGAAATCATGCATTGTGTTCATATTTGTGAGTGTGAGCGTTGCATTTGATTCTGGAGCTTTAAATTGTGAACCATTGTGTGTGAATATGGAATCATTCTTTGTGTGAGGGCATTTGAGTACCTTTGTTGAGCTTGAACTTACATTTGAAGCAAGTATTGTGAACTTCACACTCTTTGATAATGATGAGTCACAACTTGAATTTTTTAGTGCACAATTGATCCTTGCATGAGTCAGTTGAGTCTTTTTTGTGTGTATTCATGATTGAGTCTTGTGTAGCACTGTTGGAGATATCCTTTTTGAACTGTCGAACTTAAGTTTTACTTGAGGTCAAGCAAAAGTTTAAGTTGGGGTGGTTGATGAGTCCACAATTTGTACTCATTTAGGGCTTTATTTTAATAGATTTAGTGTCCTCAAATGCATATTTTGTTCCAATAACTAATGTAAATCCTTGATTTTCAGGTATTTGGATTGAGGAACAAAGCATGGACACTAATAAGTAAAAAGGAACAAGGAAGCTGAAAGAACAAAGAAAAAAAGGTCTGAGGATCGCCTAAACCATTGGGCGAGTCTTCGAATGACCATGGTCTCGCATAATGTTCTAGTGTGCCAAGCCCAGAAGGAGAAAATCAAGTTGGCGATAGAAAGGAGCAGTCGGCGAGTCGCCGAACGGTTCCGCGATGCAGTACTATATCGCCCAAAGTTACAGCACTTGAAGATGCTGAAGGCAAAAGAAAAAAGGCGATGGAATTGACGAAATGGCAGATCGCCGAGTGGATCGGCGATCCCGACTTATTGTGCTGAATGGTCCTTCGCAGCACATTTTTTGGCGACTATAAATACATTTTTAAATTCTTAGTTTATCATCATTCTATGTATTAGTTTTCATTTGTATCAGTTTTAATTTTTGAATTACGGTTCGAACTAAGTTTAGAGACAATATTTCCTTAGCTTTGAAGATATAAAAATTTCCATTTCTGAGAAATTGGAAGTGGGTGTTGAAGATTCTTCATCTTAGACCTTTGTAAAGACAATATTAATCTTACCCAGTTGATAAAAACATAATTTGGTAACGATTTCTATCTTTTTATGATGTCTAGCTAAAACCCCAATTATTGGGGTGTGATTATGTGATTATGGGTTGATTTAGCTGCTGGGTATTGTTAATTGATATTGTAAATGCTGTTTAAAAGTGATTTCATTTAGTAATTGTGGTTTAATCCAAAAGGTTGTAGTTGTAAATGCAACTCTACTCTCGTGTTTTTGGCTTGCTCGAGAGAGAGGTTTTAAAACCAAGATTACTGATTTGATGGGTCAATGGGTAATGGGTTGTCATGGGTTCAGGTCGAGAGAGTGAACCCTAAACCCTTTTCCACACATTCAGCTTGAGAGAGTGAATGAACTAAAGCGAAGGCTGTTCTTAATTGCTGCTTATTGGTGTTCGAGAGAAACTAATTTGATTCAGGGTAAATTGTTTAAGGGAAAGTTTATCCTCACTAAAGTCTAGCTTATTCACTGATTTACAAATATTCACTATTAATTGCAATCACCCATTTGTCTACCTTAGCCCATAATCCAATCACATCCCAAGAACCCGTCTCTATACTTGCTATTTTCGTGTTATTTGTTGTTGTAGCTGATAGTTGAAACCAAATCCCCTGTTATTTGACAGTTGTGTCACCCCAAACATGAGCCATACTTTTATTCGTAAATGTTTTTACCTATGATTGAGTTGAGCATATTCATGCTTTTCTATTAATTCTCAAATAAGTTCCACTCCCTTGGGACTCGACCCCAACTCACTTAGTTGGGTTATATTACTAACTAACGATCGTTGGCGCTTAGCATTGGATGAAGTGTCTTTGAAACGTTATTAATCAGCGGCGTAGCTGAGAAGCCAATTGATGTGGATGATGAGGTTGGTGGTGATGATGATGTTGAGGAGATAGTTGAGGATTAGTATATCAGAGAGGATGAGCAAAGGATAGCTGAGACCTTAACAAAGTTGTTGGAGATCTATGAGTCGATATTGAGCATGACGATGTGGAGATCTTATCTGGAGACTTACATAGTTGGCACTAGTGGGGTTTCTTCAGACTCTATTAATTCTCCCACAGATGTAAACGACACTGATACCCCGATTGATGCTACTATACAGTCTACTATTTTAGTTTTTCTAAGTACTAATGCCCAAGATGATGCCATCCCCTCTAAGACTCAAGACCAGAGCTCTTCATAGGCATAGCCTGTTAGGGGGATCTTTTTCTCATTTTCCTCCTGTACATACTTTCGATAAAATTAAGGGCATTACTAGGATTTTTTTGGTGGGATGAGTGCACATGTGCCTACCTTTTCATTCCCCGAGCCTACACTCTAGACGTAACTGGCACTCGAGAACCATTGCTGGTCCCCAAGTGAACCCTTGGCCGTGCTGATTACTTAGAGGAAGACTTACTTAAGCGATAATAGGCTTAAAAACTAAATTTAGAACATTTAAACTCAAAGTAAATACTCAACTCAGACTGTGTGTAAAATATTCAACAACATAAGTATAATAGTTTCCCAAAGCATTTCAAGGAAAAGTAAATACTGAGAGACGCCTCAACTCTATCTATCTATGAAGTCTATATTACTCAAGATGGATGTCGGGACAAGACCCACGATATATCAAGACAAATGACTAGAAAATAAATGAGAAGTCCCAGAATGCAAGAAGGCTCATCCAAGCTATCAGAAGTGTAAAGTGATCTCAATGAAGCGCCTGTTGATGATCCTGAACACATGTATCTGCATTATCAAAAGATGCAGGTCGAATGACATAATTACATTGAATGTACAAGTATGTAATATAGTCGAAGCGAAATAACTGAATTACAAGACTGCAATAGATAAAATATACTCAAGATGAATGTAAAGAAATAAAAGAGTTAAATCATTTAAAGCTTTACAAAATACTTACTCATCTCTGAACTCACTATAATGAGTGTTATATTAAAATACACTTTAGCTTTATTGGGATATTTTCTAACCGACAACCATCACTATGAGCTATGTGATGATACAATGTCTTGTCCACGCTGCCAGAACTATCCTACATCGTATCGGGATATAGAATCTCTTAACTAAGCGGATCCACTAGGCACTGCCCGAAAACACTAAGGATTCATCTAAAAAGTATGATCATGTACCCCTGTTGGTAAGATGTAGTTTATAGGGGATGTAAGTTGTCTGAATTCTCTTCCATATCGGTGCTCACTCGGAATGGAATTGGATGTGCCGGGTTTGGTTTCTTGCCCAATACTATTCCCATTAGTATATACTCTTGCTCAAATGTGTAAAAACATAGTCTTTCTATAGTTTGAGATAATTGCTCAAACTATACTCTAAAAAGAGGTAACTGCACTGAAATATCTCTAAAACTCATTGCTTATTTAGAAAACAAGGTTTCTCTTTGCACAATGTAAAAATACATTCTGGGTTGAGATTATTACTCAAAAGGGGACCTCTTTAAGAGGTAACTGCTATGTGCTCAATCTTTTGGAAAACTCTTTTTACTTTTCTCAAAATGATATTCTCTTTTTTCACGTAAAAATGAAACATTTGGGAAATACTTAGTTCCCTTTTTCTCAAACTCCTCTTTGCTTTCTCAAAACTCAGTTTAAACAATTATGTTTTGTTTAAAAGTTTTTCAATAAGAACTCAATGAATACTCAAAATATAGGGTTCATGATGAAAAATAGACATGAACAATCAACTCAAGAATATCAATGCAAGACATAACAAATCAATAATCAAGAAATATAATTTAATAATTAGCAACTCAAGAACTTAGAACTCAATATCAACTCATCTCAAGAATACTCAAATCTAAGGATAGAACCCTAGATTACTATTTTAATAATTTGAAAGTAGATGTAGGGCGTGAGGACGAACCAGTCCAACACTATGATAGCCTTACATACTTGGAAAAATGAAGTCCTTGGTGAAATCAATGAAACTCGAAAAATGCTTGAAACCTTAGCTTTTCTCCTCTTGGAACCTTGCTCTAATGAATTGAAGTATTAATGAATGTAAAAGAACTAATAAACAGTTTCTAATCCTTTAAATAGGTGTAAGATGTCATAATTTAGGCCTAGAATAAGGGTTAAAACGTCATATTTTAAGTACCAAACGCATAGGGGAAAAGACCAAAATGACCCCAACTTAAAAAATTGACGAAGTGCCCTTCAAGGAAGGTTCCACTACTGTGAAACTCTTCATGGGCCGTATATCCGTCTATAAACCATCGTTTGACTAACATGGCCTTACTAAAATGGGGATAACTTTTTACTCCCAACCCGAAATGCGGCAAACTTAGTGGCATCGGAAAGAGAACTCAAAAACCTTTCATTTTATAGGCTATAGACCATCTAATTCATTATGTACTGAGATATATGATCGTATGAATTTGACCAAAAACTTAAAAACTGATGGGTGACTTGTACGGACCCTTAAACAGACTGTACAAGCCACCACGAACCATCTAGGGTCCCATCCAGATGACCCCCACCTTGGAAGCCCTAGATGATTTGCCACCTTTCCCTAAATAGGACGTAGACCCCTAAACGAACCGTTTAGGATTTCGTGAAGGGGCCATGGTCAATTTTGGGTTCGTGTACTTACCCATTAGCCCTCTTTTGACTTTTTTAAAGTTTGAGGTGTTACAAGAATGATTCAAATTTTAAGAGTAGAGTTGCGAGGTGTTACAGAATGATTCGGGTCTTAACTTAGAATTTTTTGGGGTGTTGCATATCTTTTCCTTTTTGGATTGTAGTTTGTTATTTTAGCTTTATTTTGAGATATTGTAGTATTTTGTTGTTTTTATGATAGTTGATGGTTTTTATTCCATTTTGTCTCTCTACCCATTGCCTCCATGATTTTGGAGTTTTGAAATAATTGAGAATGTTTGTGTTTTCATTGTTGATATTTGAGGATCAATTATGTCCAATATCGATGTCTTGAATAGTACTCATGATGTGAAATATGTTTTTTTGTTAATATTGTAGGAAGAATTCAATGTGGCTTTACTTTTGAATGATGTTTTGATTCTTGTATTGACTAGTTACTTATTGATATGAGCCTTGCAATGAACATCGCATGTAAGTTTTTTTAGGAGTTGTGCTAAATGATTGTGTTTAAAGTGTCATGAGTGGTGAGTTCCTACTTGAAAGCATGCTTGTTGAGTTGTAGAATTCGCCTTGTTTGTCTAATTGTATAGCCTTGGTGAATGCAAGAAATGATCCTGGCATGAATTTTTAGAGGGAACCCAATTATCCATACCTTTTATGACGACCTAGTAACGGTGTGCAACCATCTTGACACTGTTTTATTCTAAACCATTTGTTATCAACCTTGTTAAACCTCTTGAGCCAAATTGTCCCTAAATTCTAGCCCATAAATCTTTTTCTAAGCATTGGTTTGTTTGAATAGACAAATTAGGACAAAATCCTAAGTTGGGGTGTGGAAAGAAAGAAGGAGAGAAAGTCAAGTGGAAAGTGAAGAAAGAAAATTGAGACTCAACTTTGAAGTTTGTTGTAAAAAGAAGGAACCCCTTAGTATAACAATAAAATGAGCAAAAGTTTTCAAATTGAAATGAAACAGAAAATGTGATGAAATAAAAAGGGTGTCCAATAAATTGAGTGAAAAAATTGAGGTTTGAGTTTCCAAGTGAAAAGAATGAAAAAAACATGAGAAGAAGCGAAGATGAGTACTGATGTACCATGAGTTCACGGTATTTTTGATGGATTAAACTTGGAGTTTTGCTGGAGTCTTAGGCATTTTTTATTAGATGTGATGGTATTTTGATCTAATTTTGTAGGAAATAGGTTTGGAGCATTTGGTGTTGAAAGTATCTGAAGCAGCAGGAAATTGGCAACATACGAGCCCACCTATGAGTCGTTGTTCAGTTGACGAGCCGTAGGTGGAGGCGTGGATTGAAAGTTCAAGTAAATCTAACTATGGGTGGGACCACAGAAGCTACTGACGAGCTGTGAGTCCAATGACGAACTGTCGTTGATGGATCGTCGATGACTGTAGAGAAGATGAGTTCCAGTACTTGAACAATGAGTGAACAGGACATACCGTGCTTAGACCTACGGGTCGTAGGTCGTAATTGTCATTAGCGTCCATAGGATTTTTGGCCAACTGCTTAGCAACCGTAGAACCTACGAGCCATCATTCCATCGAAATACCGTGGGTGGCCAGCCTTCGAGACACTGTCCAAACTAAAATTTCCTAAACATCTTTTTCCTACTTTGTTTAGGATTTATTTTCTACGAATATTAATTTTAATTTTCGTTTTTGGGTTGTTAGTCTTTTTGTGAAACTTTGATTTTAGCTTTGAGAATATTTTTGCGAACACTTTCGGCATTTTGTTCCTAAAGTTTTGTTTATCCAATATATGTTTGTTCTTTAATTCAAGATTCCGGATTTCATCTATTCTAATTGTAAGTTAATGATTTATATTGTAAACCCTAATACGAATTTTGATAATTCAAGCATGAATAACTAAATCCACAACTAGGGTTGTGAGAACCATGAGTAATTAACAACATAAAACTAACAAATAAGTAATTGTAGACTAGTGTTTAAGCATGTATTGTTAATCCTTTCCTTTTGAATGCTTTTAAATGGTGCACAACGTTATAACTTGCCTCATTCCTACTTGCTCGACCAAGAAAGTAATGAATGAGAAAGGCATTGAACAACAGAGATTTAGCGTGATAATCCGCTATCTAATAGCCTGACCCACCTACAACGAGAGCTAATTTAGGGTTAAAGGTAAGGATTAGTAAAACATACACCCGTTGGCCGACCAAGTTGCGTGGGGAAATTCCGTATTTGGATGACCAATCACTTAGGAGATACCTAAGTTACCAACCTTGCATGCTAACACTAGGAAATAGTTACTATTATTAGGATTATTGCGTGAAGAGCTTGTGGGGAACATTTGTGCCCTAGTTTTCATCTCATATTGATATTTCAAACTGCAAATCCTATTTACTTGTTACTACAAATCAATCAATAATTACTTTGTTTACAAATCCCCTCTCTTTACAAAAATAAACTTGATGAAAAGTATAATTAATTATGAATTAGCCTAAGACTAAACGTATTCCTCGTGGGAACGATCCTAACCTAAATTAGGTTCTTTATTTGGCAACGACCGCTTATATTTCTTTAGGGATGTGTAATTTGGGCGTATCAAATTTTGGCACCGCTGCCGAGAAATAAGGCTTTTAGATTAGATTAATTTCGTTATGTCACTCCCTGAGCCTACACTCTGGTCGGGACTGACACTTGAGAACCATTGCTGACCCCAAGCAAATCCTTGGCCTGGCTTACTTAACTTAGTGGAAGACTCTATGCATATTTATAATGATCAAAAGCACTATAATCACTTGAATAATAAAATACTGAGAATGCTTAAAAGTTAAACACTCAACTTGGCCAAAATGGCAACTCAAGTCTTAACATATGAAATGACAATGAAAAGACTAAAGAACTAACATCTGACTCTCTATAAAGCCTCTAAAACAACTGAGATGGATGTCGGGACAAAACCAATGACATCCTAATGAACTAATAAAATAACTGAAAGCAATAAAAAGAGTCCTCCGAAATGTAAGGAGGCTCACCAACTGACTCTGGAGTGCTCACTGGATCAACGATGCGCTGGATGCCGATCCTAGTTACCTGTGTCTGCAATATAATAAGATGCAGGCCAATTGGCATCAGTACATTGAATGTACGAGTATGCGAGTTGGAATGCTAAACACAACATAGGCTTGAAAAGAATATGAAGAACTTACCTGGCTCAACTCAACTCAACATAACTGAACTCATTTCAATATAAAGCAGTTTAAAGCAAGTGCAATATAAAGAAAAGTTGTTTTAAACATGATGTCAACTCTGTGTGTATGCAAAGATACATATAACTCTGAAATGTATGTAAAAATACAATAAACTGTGTATATAAGAATACAATTACTTCTGTGGGAGTTTCTCTAATCGACAACCATCACGTAAGAACTACTGTGATGATACAACGTTTTGCCTCACACTGCCAGGGTCGTCCTATACCTTGCCAAGGGTATAGAACTTGAACTACTAAGTGGATCCACTAGTCTATCCTAAAAAGCACTAAAGGAATCATCTAAAAAGTATGACCCTTTTCTACCCATGATGGCTACATGGTTTATAGGGGCTGTGAGTTGTCTGAACTCTCCCCCATATCGGTGCTCAATACTACTCCCAAAAATATAATATTAGCTCTTATGTTTACAAGAATACTTCTTTCTATGATTTGAGATTAGTGCTCAAAAACTTAGCTCAAAGGTTATCTTGAAAATCAAAGTTTTCTCTCTTGCTTCATTTAGAAAGCAATTACTCTTTTCTGAAAACTAGCCCGAAGGCTCTTTGGAATTAGAGGTTTCCTTTCTTGTTTAAATGTGAAACATTTGAAACCCTTTGGCAATACATAGTCCCCATATACTTTTGAAGAAATGAACTTCAAAATTTACTCTTTAATCATTACTCAACTTGAACTTTAAGTCTTAAAACAAAGTTAAAATATTTGGAAAAGACTTTTTGAAAACTTTACAGAACTTCTCTTGACTTGCTTCTTAACTTCAAACTTGACTCTTAACTTTCTTTGAATTGAATTATTGATTCAAGGATTGTTATTTGTGATAGAAAAGATCTCATGATATTTAGAAATGATTTTAGATAGCTAAACATGAGAATAGATCAAGAAATCATTGTTTGAGGGTGGGTCCGCGACACGGACAAGTATTTAAATTTTTGGTTTGAAATAACTTTTGAGGCAGAATGGTCCGTGACCACTCCGCGATGCGAAACGATTTTTCCCAAATCTAGGGAGCAGGTCCGCGACGCGGAGGCACTGCCCAGATTTTCCCGATGAAATTTCTTCTTCGTTTTTCAGCTCTAAACCTCTAAACTCCATTGGTTCTTTCCCCAAAAACTTAGAATCATCTATACCCTCAAATAACATCAGATTCCACTCGAAAACACAACTAAAAATGTGAATCAATCTCAAGAAAACTGCAACAACACAACCCACAAGGATTCAAATGAACTTCATCAAGAATTCAAGGGATTTACTTTCAAATCAATATACTTTGCTGAAATTGAATCAAGTTGGGCGCGTGGCTGAACTAACCAAATGCTATGTGATCTCACATACCTTATAGGGATCACCCCCGACGAAATCAACAAGCTAAACTCGACGATCTTGACGAATCTTGCTTCTCTTCTCCTTTCTCCTCTTCTTTTCTCTTTTCTCCAAGCCCTAGTGTATTTGGTAAACACATAAATTGATCTAATTCTAATTAGACCCTAAATTAATTACCAAAAAATGAAATAAAATAATTGGGCAAGGAAAAGACCAAACTACCCTTTCAAAATCCGGATTGGAATTTTCTTATTCCAACAACCCAACTTTCAAAGGGCATAACTCACTCACTGGAAGTACCTCTAACTTATCCTAAGCTAGAATTTATGGCTGTTTGAAGTTGGCCAAAACTCAACTTATTCTAACTCAACAAAATTTCTAGATTTTCATTCTTTCCAAAAATGACTATTTCCAATTATTAGCTTCTTCCTAGTTATTTCAAATTGTGAGATGTTACAATATCTCCCTCTTGGGAACATTCGTCCTCAAATGAGATTACGCTTACTAGGCTAAGGGTGTAACATGCAACATTCAGTTCAAGCACCCACAAGCAAATGCAAAATAACATGCCAACTTATAAATAAATACTAAGAAAGGATTAGTTCCTTAATTTGGAACTTCTCCAGATTCGAAGAGATGTGGATATCTCTTCTTCATATTCTTCTCAGCTTCCCAAGTAGCTTCTTCAACAAATTGGTTCCTCCAAAGGACTTTGACTGATGCTACCTCTTCTTACCAAACCTCATAACACCCTTTATGGGTGAAACTTTTAGGTATACCCAATCATCTACTTCAAACTCTAACTCCCTTCTCCTAACATCAGTGTAGGATTTATGTCGACTGTGTCATTTTCAACCTCTCTTGAATCAATTTCACCTTCTCCATAACTTGATGAACCAAATTTGGTCCTATCAACCTTGCTTCACCAACTTCAAACCATCCAATAGGAGATCTGCATCTTCTCCCATAAAGAGCTTCATAAGGAGCCATTTGGATGCTCGAGTGGTAACTATTGTTGTAAGAAAACTCAATGAGAGGTAGGTGATTATCCCAATTCCCTTTGAAATCAATCACACAAGCCCTCAACATATCTTCTAAGATCTGAATAGTGTGCTCTTCTTGCCCATCTGTCTGAGGATGAAAGACAGTACTTAAGTTCACCTTTGAACCCAAGCCTTTTTGAAATGACTTCCAAACCTGTGCGGTAAATTGCACACCTCTGTCTGAAATAATGGAGACCGAAACCCTATGAAGTCTTACCACCTCTTGAAGATACAACTTAGCATAGTCTTCTGCCGAATGAGAGTACTTTACCGGCAAAAAGTGGGCTGATTTTGTCATTCTGTCGACAATCACCCAAATAGAATCATGCTGCCTGCGAGACCTTGGTAAACCTGTGATGAAGTCCATATTAATCATCTCCCACTTCCATTTCGGAAGTTCTATATTTTGAGCCATACCACCGGGCCTTTGGTGCTCTACTTTAACTTGTTGGCAATTTGGACACTTAGAAACAAACTCTGCAATGCCCTTCTTCATACTATTCCACCAATACACCTTTCTCAAGTCGCGATACATCTTTGTGGAACCCAGATGAATGGAATATCTGGAGCTATGAGCTTCCTCTATGATCCTCTCTTGGAATCCATCCACCATTGGTACACACAATCTACCTTGATATCTCAATACACCATCTCCCCCTTGTTCAAAAGCTAGTATTTTTTACTTATGAACATTTTCCTTCAATTCACGCAAAATTGGATCTTGGTTTTGCTTTTCTTTCATTTTTGACACTAATGAAGATTCAGTCCCATTCATCACCACTACTCCTCCTTCTGTGGAATCCATTAGTCGAACTCCTAAGCGTGCAGGTCTACGCACATCTTTCGCTAGCTCTCTCTTTTCTTCCTCAACATGGGAGGTACTACCCATAGACAACCTGCTCAAGTTATCAGCAACAACATTAGCCTTATCTGGGTGATGAAGAATACTCATGTCATAATCCTTGAGCAATTCTAACGACCTCCTTTGTCTGAGATTAAGCTTTTTCTGAGTGAACACATATTGAAAACTCTTGTGATTAGTGAATACATCAACATGAACACCATATAAATAATGACGCCATATCTTCAAGGAAAATACTACGACAGCCAACTCCAAGTCATGGGTGGGGTAGTTCTTCTCATGAAGTTTTAACTGTCTAGAGGCATAAGCTATAAATTTACCATTCTGCATTAATACACAACCCAAAACAACTCTAGATGTATCACAATACACCACAAAACCTTGAGTACCTTCCGGTAAGGTCAAAACTGGGGCAGTAGTCAACCTCTTTTTCAATTCCTAAAAGCTTTTCTCATAAGCTTCAGACCATTGAAACTTTACTATTTTTTGAGTTAACTTGGTCAAAGGGGAAGAAATAGATGCGAACCCCTCTATGAACCTTCTATAATAGTCAGCTAATCCCAAGAAACTCCTAATATTAGTTGGAGATGTGGGTCTAGGCTAATTCTGCACTGCCTCAATTTTTTGAGTATCAACTTTAATTCTCTCTCGAGACAAAATGTGGCTTAAGAATGCCACAGACTCAAGCCAAAACTCACATTTCGAGAACTTGACATACAACTCTCTATCTTTCAAAGTCTGGAGAACTATTATGAGATAACTAGCATGATCTTCTTCATTCCTTGAATAGATTAGTATGTCATCAATGAAGATGATAACAAACATATCTAAATAAGGTTTGAATACCCTATTCATAAGGTCCATGAATGGTGCAGGCGCATTGGGCAAACCAAAGGACATGACCAAAAACTCGTAATGACCATAACGGGTTCTGAAAGCTGTCTTTGAAGTATCACATTCCCTTACTCTTAACTGATGGTAGCCAGATCTGAGATCTATCTTAGAGAAACATATGGCACCCTGAAGTTGATCGAAAAGATCATCAATTCTCGAAAGAGGATAGTTGTTCTTGATGGTAACCTTGTTCAACTGACGGTAATCTATACACATCCTAAGGGAACCATCTTTGTTTCTCAAAAATAAGACCGGAGCTCCCCACGGTGAGACACTTGGTCGAATAAACCCTTACCTAAAATATCCTTTAACTGCTCTTTAAGCTCTTTCAACTCTACTGGTCCCATTCTATATGGCGGAATAGATATAAGACAAGTATCAGAGAGAATATCTATATCGAAGTCTATCTCTCTCTCAGGAGGGACTCCGAGAAGATCATCTGGAAAGACTTCTAGAAACTCTTTTACTACTAAAACTGACTGAATAAGAGGTATCTCAACACTAGAGTCATTAACTCAGACTAAGTAATAGACACACCCCTTAGAAACTAACTTCCTTGCCTTAAGGTACGAAATAAAAACGAGCCTTAGGCACTGCTGAATTGCTTTCCCACTCTTAGACTGGCTCATTTAGAAACTGAAACTTGACAACTCGAGTTCTACAATCAACTGAGGCATAACAGGTATGAAGCCAGTCCATACCAAGAATGACATCAAAATCTACCATGTCTAACTTAATTAAATCGACCATGGTACTCTTGTGATTGACGGAAATGGGGTAATCACGATAGTCTCTCTCTGCTAGAATAGACTGACCAATAGGTGTAGAAATGCTGAATGGTTCACTAAGTTGCTCAGGAATAACATCAAAATTCATAGCAACATAAGGAGTTACAAAAGATAAACTCACTCTTGGGTCTAGCAAAGTATAAACAGTAAAGTGAAAGACTTGGATCATACCAGTGACAACATCTGGCGAATACTCTTGCTCTTGGAGACTATTAATAGCATACAAGAGGTTTATTCCTCCGCCAGTACCGGAAGTAGCCCCTCTAGGTGCAGCTTTATCTGGTGGAGCAACCGAAGAAGACTGGGCTCTATTGCCGTCATTACCATTACCCTGCTTGTTCTTTGAACATTCTCGCATAAAATGCCCATTCTGACCACACTTGAAACAACCAGTGGATCCCTCATGACACGTACCTAAGTGGTTCCTACCAAACTTAGCGTAGGTAGGAGGCTAAATACCCCCTTGCGCCATGGTACCCTGAGAATAAACAGGTTTAGCTCTGAAATTATGACTATTGTACTCACCTTTGTTCATTGATGCAGGTGCACTAGCAGATGATGGAGCAGGTCCTTTCTGCTTATGTTGGAAAGAAGACCGGTTCACATTACTCCTTTGCTGCCCCGATTCATTCCCTTATGTCTTAACCCTCTTATTCTCAAACTCTTCTCTATCCTTCAGTTGGTTCTTCTCAACTTGTTGCACATGGATCATCAGCCTCGCTATGCCCATGTCACCTATTAGTACAACTGCCTTACTTTCCTTATTTGACAGACGAGGCAACCCAACAATGAATAAACTCCAACAACACAACCCACAATGATTCAAACGAACTTCATCAAGAATTCAAGGGATTTACTTTCAAATCAATATACTTTGCTGAAATTGAATCAAGTTGGGCGCGTGGGTGAACTAACCAAATGCTATGTGATATCACATACCTTGTAGGGATCACCCCCAACGAAATCCACAAGCTATACTAGACGATCTTGACGAATCTTGCATCTCTTCTCCTTTCTCCTCTTGTTTTCTCTTGTCTCCAAGCCCTAGTGTATTTTGGTAAAAGCGCAAACTGATCTAATTCTGATTAGACCTAACTTAATTACCAAAAACGAAATAAAATAATTGGGCAAGGAAAACACCAAACTACCCTTTCAAAATCCGGATTGGACTTTCCTTATTCGAACAACCCAACTTCCACAGGGCATAACTCACTTATACGAACTTGGAATCACGCAAACTCAGCGGTGTTGGAAAGATCATTACAAGAGATTTCCTACCATATCTGGAAGTAGCTCTAACTCATCGTGAGCTAGACGTTATGGCAATTTGAAGTTTGCCAAAACTCAACTTATTCTAACTAAAGAAAAATTCCAAATTTTCATTCTATCCAAAAATGACTATTTCCAATTATTAGCTTCTTCCTAGTTATTTCAAATTGTGAGATGTTACACGTTATTGAACTTTAGTCACTTATTTCTTAATATACATTTTGTTTTGTTTTTGTTTTCTATAGGTCTTATTTCCAGTGTATGACAAGTACACAAAGTCAAGGCAACCCCCTAACTCCTTACGATCCTGAATTAAGAAAAACTCTTAGAAGAATGGCTAGAAGAGGTTTAAATCTTGAGGCACAAAATGATCCAATCAGAGTGGGTCAAGGGGATGTTGTTGCACTGCAACTTCCTGGAGTTGTGGAAGTTCCTAGACATGTTCAGAGAAACCCTCGAGTTGAGAATGCTGAAGGAGTGCACAATCAACCAGCACCGAATGCGTGTGAAAACTACAAGATTGATTATAATAATGTGGGATCGCCTGGTGCTATAGTTGTCCCTCCACTACCTCCTAGACATACTTTTGTGGTGACCAACAGTTTGATGCAAATACTTATATCTAGAGGATTGTTTGCTGGGTTACCTTCGGAGGATCCATATGCTCATATGAGAAACGTGAAGAGTATCTACATGAGTAGTGTGGGATGACCAAATTTAGACATGGATGCGATTGGCTTAAGGGTGTTTCCACTTTCTTTGACAAATGATGCTACTGTATGGTTGTCTGAGTTTCCATATAACTCAATCACCACTTGGGATGAGTTACACAGGGTATTCAAAGAGAAGTATTTCTCGGTGTCCAAGAAGTTGAATCTCAAGTAAAATTCAATAACTTCGTAGCATTTTATGGAGAGTCGGTGAATAGCTCTTCGAATAGATTCACTGGGTTTATGAGAAGTGTGTCTAACCACCGCATATATGATGAGTCACTGAAAGAGTATTTTTACAGAGGGCAAGATGATAATGGAAAGGCTGTACTAGATACTATTGCTGGAGGATCTTACAGAGCAATTACATTTCAAGAGATTGTCGAAAAACTTGAAAAGATCTCTAAGAATAACAAGGCATGGAGCACTAGAAAGTCAAATACTGGAATAAAAATGTTTGTTGTATACGCCACACCAAATCATTCCAACGAATATATTCGTGAGGAAATGGCGCAATTGAGAACAAAGGTTGGCTTGGCTTGGTGTTGAAACATGTGAGCAGATGTGTAGAGAAAGTGAATGCACTGAACTACCATGATATAACACCACCTGCTGATGAGTACATTTATGAGGAGGACGTGAATCTATTGAATGATCAGACTGGGGGTTTCTAGACCAACGCACAAGCATCTAATTTGGATAATTGGCACCAAGGTTAAAGAAATAAAGGTCGGAACTATGGCAACTATAATCACGAAGATCAATATGTCCGTGATGGGAACTTTAATCGTGTCAACAATTATAACAAAAATAGGGTTGGCAACATGAATGAAAAGAGTGGACTCTATTTTCCACATGGTGTTATGCCGTAATTTTACTATCTTTAGCAAAATCATTTTTTGAAATGTTGTAAGTATAAAACAATTTGAGAAAAATACTTAGAAAAGAGTTGCCACTTAATTTTTTTTAAGAAATTAAGAAAACTTATAATTTAAAAAGACTCTAACAGATTAAGTCTTTAAATTTTTTAGAGAAAATGGGTAAGAGGTTCTTATTTACGCTCCAAGAAGGTTTTTAAGGCATTTGAAGCATCCGCTAACATGCGGTTACCCTACGACTTAGATTAAATATTTGACTAATTTTTAGAAAAATGATTTAATATAAAAATAATAATTTGCAATATTTTATTAAATTTGAAAAAATAATTAAATAGATGACACATTTTATTTTATTTTATTTTTTAGAGAAAAGGGACCTACAAGGAAACATTTGAATTAAAATGCAAGTGAATAGAATTTCAACAAAACCAAATTAATCATAATTTTTTTGAATCATTAAGAAATAACGATTTGAATCAATTTGGGTCATCTAAAGCATGGGGACTATCTTAAATTAATTAAAAAATGAAAAGAAACCAAAGTTTTGACTAACTTTTGAGAAAGTGACCAAGTAAAGAAAAACATTTTTTTTAGTTTATTTGAGAAAGAGCTCTAACTTAAGACAATTTTTTAAAAAAAGAGTAAAAAAATGTTATTAATTAAAGAGCATATCTTTTGAAGAATAAATATACTTAATTAAAGATATAAAAATTTGACTGGTATACTTGACAAAAAATAAGTGAACACAAAAGATGTTTCAAAAGTAAACCAACATAAAGAAAATAACTCATCTTTTGGGGGATCTACGCAAGTTAATTAATAGTTCTAAAGTTGGAGTTCAATAAAATTAGTCAGACATAATCAAAACAATTAGGAGAGTAAAAGAGATAATGAAATTGGGCCCCTTCTTGGGCCAATTTCGCTGCAAATTTTTGGGAATTAACCCAATCCTGTTTTTGTATACACCGGCTGTATATTAGTGTATATCAGCGTGTATAACAACTTTCCCTTGTATTTCTTGCTTTCGAACACCTGTATTTCGCACCAGACCCGCACTTCGCTGTTTTAGAATGGTATATCGCTGTATAATTAGTGTATACAACAAGTATACAACTCCTCTTTTTGGGCTTTTGAGATCTGCAATTTTAACTTGAGCCCCAGTTTATCATCTTTAACCTATACATCACTTTCGCTGGTAGCTGACTCGAGGAAAATGGTTAGAGCCTTTATGGCACTCTCGAAATGCGGGGAAAGGAAATAGGAGTTCATGGTGAACTAGGGCAGATTTCATGTAAAAGGAAGAACAATTTGTTTTTAAAAAAAAAACCATTAGTACTTATTTATGATGAGAGTAACAAAACACCCACTCAAATCTTAACTGACATAGATTGGACCTTAAACAATTTCCAACAAACAGTAAACTAAGATGAATCCAATAACCATGTACAACAATTGGGAAATACAAGGTCATGCAACCTTAGAATTGGTAAATTTGAATTTCAAAGGACAAGGGGAGAAAAGTAAAGGCAGTATCCTATCAGTGACTAAGAACAGAGTTTGAGAAGTAGCTAGTGACAAATAAATGCTAGTTAAAATGAAATGAGGCCACACCTACAAACAAGCTTTTTCCTTAACACAATAGTAGACTACAAATGGGACAACCATGAGATATAAGAAGTTTCTCGACTTCAAACGAAAAAAGGGGGAGGAGTATATGTTTTAGAAATCTCCAATGAATCAATTCAACAACGGAATCACAATATTATTTAAAAGACAGAAAAGATATTCATTCGATCTAGGCTAAATACCAAATCGATAAGACAAACATTTAAGGGCTAAACTCACAACAATAACCAACATACATTAAGGCTACACACTCCACGAAATCAGATTAGAAGAATTAGGATTAACGATTAGGCAAAACTTGCATCCTCTGAGCAGATCCAAAGCTAGGACAATATAGACATTCCAAAGTTGTAAAATGCATAAGACACACAAGGAAGAAACAATGAAGTACTCAAACACACTAGGAATTCAAAAATAGAATAGAGAAGCATATGTCCAGAAATAGCAAAGTAAAGAAATCAATCAAACCATTTTATTAAAGCTATGAATTAGGAGAACATTCAAAAATATGATTCTAAGATCTTAAGCATATAAGGAAATCATGACTCTATTTCGATTAAAAGACATAACATAAGAGAATGAGGGGTTCTTTCCTATCTTCAAATCAAAATGAAATAGTTTAGACATCATTCCTGGCTCTACATATTCTCAACATACAGCGAAAGAGAGACAACATGCCACTAACCACTTAATGTAGCATACTAGAAGCGAGCAAACACAAAGGCTACCCAAAGCGAATGAACCGAGAATCCAACCAAGCTTATACATTTAATTAAGACAATGAAATGAATAAAACGATGATTAGTGAGAAGTCCAAACAGCTAAGAAAGCAAATGGGAAAGCTCATATTCAAACCAAACATACTTGCAGCCAAGAGTAATTGAAGTCGAAAATAGAGAAGAGAAAGAAAATCCGAGGAAAACTCAAACAAAAAATAGATTCAACCTATAATGATTGAAATTGAAATAAAAATGTAAACGAGTGAAGAGGTGTTACCTTTTTCCGGGCAGCGACTGAGACGACGAGCTTGAATGAGCTATTCGACCAACGCACGAGGAATTCCGGTGAAAATCCGAGTTCCAAAACAGCAAACCCAGAAACTCTAGTTGCAGAATACTATTACACTATATAATCCAATATAGAAAACTGTCCCTTGAATCACTGAAGGTATAGAACTATTTATAGGGAAAAAATAGGAGATTTAGGGGGGAAATTCGATGGATTTTTGAATTTGAAATTCCAATTCCTTTGCCTTTAATCAAGGAAACAGTGGAAGATATTCAAAAATCCCTAAAAAGGGGGAAAGCAGGATGACAAAGTGACCGTCTAGGCCATTAGGTTATGGGTTCTACCGGGTAGGAGACGCGATTTTCGGGTTTCTTGGATTCGCTGCTCGTTTCATTATTTTTGGATGCATTTTCTGGGTTGTCATGTGAAGAAGAAGAAAACGTACAGGGGTAGCGTATGTACGTATTTTGTACACGGTATGTGTTGCTAATAAAGGTGGGATGTGTAGGTGTATTGAGGAATTGGAATGAGCTCAAAGTTGGGTTGGGAATTTTGAATTGCTGAAGGTTGAGGTTTGGAGTTTGGAATTGGCCCGATGGGTTTTGAAAATTAATTCAAGAATGTGATCAATTTGACTTAAGAAAATAACCACGTGAATTGCAAATTCGATCAAATTGAGGCAATCGGTTGAATTCGGCCAAAATAAAAAATAAGATGTATTAATATAATTAATTAACAAGCTTCTTAATCTTACAAAAAATAAAAATATTAATGTATTTATGAAATAATTATTTCAAAATTATAAATTGTTGATTAACTAAACTAATCAACCAAATATTTAAGTAAATAAAATCTTTTTGAGACGATTTTCAAATATTCATAAAATATACTAATTATATACATAATTATATAAACATATATATTATTATAAAAAATTATAAGTATGATGGAATTACTTAAAATGACTTGTGATGTTTGCGTAATCAAAACACAACTTCCAATACAAGTGGCTACGATCGTACAATGGTAAAGTAACCCAACCAAGGGTTGGGGTCGAGTCTCAAAGGAGTGGGCTTGAGAATTAATAGAAAAATAAAATTAAGTTCTAATTAGTCATAGCTAGAAAACATTGTTGAATACAAACATACTAAATCTAAGGGGTGACACAAAAGTGTCAATTAACAATGGGGGTTGTAACAAGTAAGCAAAAATCTGCGAAAATGCATAGAGTACTAATCAAGGAGATGAGATTCTTGGGATGTGATAGGAATACGGGATAAACTAAACTATTGGGTACATGCTTTTGATAATAAATCTGTTGAATATTTGTGACTAGGCTAGACTATAGTGGGGGTAAATTCTCTCTCGAGCAACTTACCCCGAATCAACTCGGTTTCTCTCGAAATTCTTGGAGTTGAAACCCTTTGAATCTTCAAGTTCTTCAAAACCCTCTACAAACTTAGAACTCAAAATTCTATGTTAAAAATTCTATATTAAAAATCTGATATTAAGCTACAACTCTCAATGAGTATTTATAGTTTTAAAAAATCTGTGCTGCAGCGGATCATTCGACGTCGTTAGTCGAGATCGCTGATCAACTCGGCGATCCGCCCTTTGGTAGGTTTCATTGCCGTCTTTCTCTATCCTTCAGGATCGTTGTGTTTTGGATCATTGGGCGACATAGTACTGCTTCGCGAAAATGCTCGGCAACACGCCGACTGCTCCTTTTCACCGCCGATTTGATCCTTTCTGTCAGGGCTCAACACACTGGAACAAAAGGGGAGGATAAGACCTTTTGGCGACTCGCCGAACAGGTTCGGCGATTCTCAGATCTTAATTTCTTCATTTTTTCAGCTGCCTTTGTTCCTTTTTGCTAAGTAGTGTCCATGCTTTCCCTCCAACTACAAATACCTTAAATTTAAAGGCTTTCATCAGATATTGAGACAAAAAAATGCATTTGAGACACTAATTCTATCAAAACATAGCCCTAAATGAGTCCAATTTGTGGACTTATCAACATCCCCAACTTAAACTATTGCTTGTCCTCAAGCGAACTCAAGTTCAGCCGTTCAAAAAGGGTGTCTCGAACAGTTCTACATAAGACTCAATCATAAATGCACACAACAAAACTCAATTTACTTATGTAAAGATCTAATGTGCACTCAAAGATTCAAGTTCTGACTCACCAATATCAAAGAATCTCATTCTCACAACACTTGGTTCAAATGCAAGTTCAAGCTCAACCAAAGTGTTCAAATGCCCTCACACAAGGAATAATTCCATATTCACACACAATGGTGTACAATTTTAAAGCTTCAGAATCAAATGCAATGCTCACACTCACAAAGATGAACACGATGTATACTTTTACCCATAGGTTTGCCCGTATTTTTCGATCAACATTTGTTTCAGCTCACTCAAGATCAAAAGGTCTTTCAAGGGTTGAAATGGGGTTGAGTGCAAAGGTATGGTCATTTAGGCTTAGTGACTTTCATGCTCATGAAATGTGGTGTTCACACACTTCCTTTCCTTTTCCTTCATCATTCTCTTTAGTGCTCATAAGTCATCCTATTATTCACTCTGCATGGATTGTTTGGAAACCCCATTTCTTTTGTACTTTATTCCACAACTTTCCTTATTTTTTTTATTTATTTTTATATATATATATGGAGGGGTTACATTTTTCTCAACACCATGGGTTAAAGGAGTCTTTCCATGCACTTCTTGACTTTCCCTTTTCTTTTCACCACACCCCCAACTTATGCTTTTGGTCTAAGTTGGCTATTCAATCAACCACAAATCAAGAGGATTATAGGTAGTGGATTAAGAGAGGTTTAGTTTTCATCATGTTTTTTCCAAAGAAAGGTAAAGTTCAAGGGGTGTTCAAAAGCGGTTCACACACTCACAAGGTAAGCCACAAAAGAAGTATATGTTAAATTGGCTCACACTCTTAGAAGTTACCTAAGCTCATATCAAGAGATAGCATCACTTAGTTGACTAGACCAACGGGGTAAATTCTAGGATCCATCTTGCATAGTTCACAGGTAAGCTCATCACACTAGGCATTGCCACTATAAGTCAAACAAGACTCCACACTTTCGCTAGTGTGCAACGATTATCACAAGAGACTCGATTTGATCATTGGCTAGTCACAACGAGATGCAAAGAGTTCACATATTGTCTATGCAACTTTATTTGGCCTCACTGTAGCCGCACATTCATGTTTGTTCGATTATAAGCACTATCCAAGTCATCGGTATTGATCGGAACCGATACTCAAATTTGCGAAGGAACAACCACATGCAACACAGAAGGGGTGACAATTTTTTTCGGAAGGGTCAAAATAATTTTGCAATTTAAAACACATAGCCACACGCTCAAAGCTCCACAAAACAGTGTCGACATAACATTATAGCTCACAACCAATGTACTCAAACACGATTCACGATTCATGAGTAGCACACAAAGGTGGGCCTCACCCCACCACAAACAAAAACATTTGTCCTCAAATGCAAATAACACAGAATCTGAAAGGTAAAATAAAGAAAGAAGAGGGAGGTAACGAGGGGATCCTGTCTAAGCAGTTGCTCCATCTTTTTGGGAATCAGTGCCCGGAGTGTTGTTGTTCTGACTCTGGTTTTTATTGTCTGCGTTTGCCTTAGTTGCTGCAACGATCTTAGCCTTTGCCATATTGTCCAAATCGTGAGCTGCTCCAAAGGCATGTATCGCGTTAATGAACCCTTGAGCCCACGAACGGACATTAGGGTTAATGGGAATCCTCCTACTAAAACTGGCTTTCTTGTTCTCGCTCCTTACTTTGGGGTGATCTGTCGTCCCTGCATCTCTTCTGGAGTTTTATGCCTTTATATGTCAGGGTGGCATATTTCTTCCTGCAACTTTTGGTCTGGCCATATCTACAAAGCCTTGAGATAAAGTTAGAAAATATTTAACAAGCAAATCGAAGACCATCAGCTGCAGGCAGACTTAGCTGTCTATTCGGCGAGTCGCCGAATACTTTTGGCGAACAAAGAGGCGTCCACTAAAGTTACAGTGCAGAAGGGGTCAGGGGTGCAGACAAAAGGCGAACAAGAATACTTTCGGTGAGTCGCCGAGTGCTTTTGGCGACCTCATGCTTCTCGCCGAAAGTTACAAAAGCCACGACACATAAAACATGATATCAAAGGTGAGGTAGGGCAACTAGGCGAACCGCTGAGTGGTTCAGCGAGCTCGTCTCAGCTCGCTGAAATGACTCGTCGTGCCTATTATCAACCCAACTTATGGAAATCAGCCCCGCAACCCCCAAAAATGTAATTTAAGCTCCTACAACAAAAATTCGACTAAAACCCATAACATAAAATCACTTCCTATTGCAAATTAATTTAACTTAACACACTAGAAATCAGGATTTCACCATTCAAGCAAGATTTATCAATTAGGAATAGGAAATTAAGAAATCTGATCCAATCAAAGAGTCCCAGCAGAATTCATCAAGATTAACAAATTGCAAATGAGTACAATTTCGACAAAATGAATGCGGGGTTTGAAGTACCAACTTTTTATGCCGATCAAATGGATGTTGAGATCCTAGGAAGCAATGTAATCCAACTCGTAGCACAATTTGATACTAAAAATACTCCAAAAATGCAAGAAATGTAAAACTAGAGTGCAGGTGTGAATTTGGGAAGATGAAAAATTGAGGGAAAGGGAATGAGTTTGAAACTTTTAATCCTTTGGCTTGAAAAACCGTCCAGTTTTCGCCCATTCGGCGACATTAGTCCCTATCGCCGAACTACTCGGCGTAGCACCGAGTAGTCACTTGCTTCGTCGAATTTTACAAAACCTCCAGTGATTGTGGGGGTACAAACGGTGATGTCCGTCGGGATCGCCGACATGATCTGCGATTCGCCGACATGATCGACGATTCGCTGATAATTTCCTGTACTCGCTGAGTTTTACAGACTCCAATGTAAATTTGTCTTGAGTCTAACGACAGTCTGGTTCGCAGTCGCCGAACCCTTCGGTGATTCACGAAATGGACCTGTAACTCGCCAATCTGCACTTTTCGTTCACTCTCCACACTTCCATCTGCACAATCAACACACCATTATTTTATCAAAGAAAAATAAAGCAATAAATGGTTTTGGGTTGCCTCCCAAACAACACCCTAGTTAATGTCGTGGCACGACGCAAGTCCACCTTCAAACCTCATTTTTGGGGTTGACCATAGTGTAACTAGGCAAACCCCTTTTCTGTCTTGGATTTAGGTGAGACGACATCTGATCCATTTGGGTCTCCAGTTGTTTAATTGATACTGAATGGGAGGTAACGGTTTGGCTAAGGGTCGACACATCCTCTTTCATCTCTTTCAAGATCTTGTCTAACCCTTCAACTTTATTGAGGATACGAGAAAGGATATCCTCAGACCTACCACCCTCCGAATCCTTTGGCTTTTGGCACTCGTGGGGAGGCACATACCTGTCCTTCTCCCCATCCTTCCAATTAGGATTTTAGTCTCTGCATTCACGATCCTTCCATCACCTTGGTTACCACCCTGCCTTCGGTAGTTTGAACGATAATCATTGCCTTGGTTGGCTAGGAAGTTCACTTCCTCATTCTACAAGGTTTCAAATTTCGCCTCCTCAGGATTTGCACACTCGACCCCCATAGCGTTGACACCACATGCACCAGCCCCCATGACATTTTTAGATAAAATGTCAAGTTGTGTCATGATCTTGGCCATGTTTTGGTCTCTCTCATTATCTTTTTCCATTTACTCCTTGGATAGCTTGAATGTGAGAGGGGAGACTTGGTCTTCACGAGTATACCATGCCCTATTGATAGTCGTCATGCTATCTAAGAGTTGGGCTACCACTGCATACGGTTACTGCATCAGGCCTCCAGGTGAAAGTTGATCAGCGACACCTTTGTTTACAAAATCTAGGCTTCGGTAAAAGTACTATAGCAAGACATTGTCGGGAAGAATATGAGTCGGGCATTATAGCACCAACTTTTTAAATCGCAGCCAAGTCTCATGGATTGTATCACCCTCCAAATGCTTAAAGCTTTGGATACTATCCTGAAGAGTCATTATCTTTGAATGAGGGAAAAATTACACATTAAATGCGGTTACCAATTCCTCCCAAGATGTGATGGATTCGCGAGGCAACTCCGTCAGCCACTTGCACGCCTCTCCCATCAACGAGAAAGGGAATAGCCATAACCAAACTGACTTCTGAGAGATGTTTTTGAAAGAGAATGGTCCACATATCCACGAAGTTTCGAAGATGCTCGTGAAGATCCTCATGAGCCAATCCACTGAAAAGTCCCTTTAGTTTCAAGATTTGCAACATAGTGCTCGTTATGTGGAACACTGCATTTCCCTGGATTGGAGGTAAACGGTTGGCCCCGATACCTCCCATGAGATGGGGGTCATTAATTTTGGGATCTTGGACATCATTGAGATTTCCGATGTCATCTTGGTGGCCCACCTGGCTACCGTTGTTGCCATTAACACTCATGCTTTCTGTTTTCAACACAAACAATAGAAACAAAATTGAAAATTAAGTAAGTGAATTACAACTAAGAAGAACAAAATTTTTACTAAACTAAGAATTCTCAAGTAACACCACTCCCCGGCAGCGGCGCCATTTTGATGTTTGCATAATCAAGACACAACTTCCAATGCAAGTGTCTACGATCGTACAATAGTAAAGTAACCCAACCAAGGGTTGGGGTCGAGTTCCAAGGGAGTGGGCTTGAGAAATAATAGAAAAATAAAATTAAATTATAATTAGTCATAGCTAAAAATCATTGTCGAATACAAACACACTAAATATAAGGGGTGACACAAAAGTGTCAATTAACAATAGGGGTTTGTAACAAGTAAGCAAAAATCAGCGAAAATGCAAAGAGTACTAATCAAGGAGATGAGATTCCTGGGATGTGATAGGAATGCTAGATAAACTAAACTATTGGGTACATGCTTTTGATAATAAATCCGTTGAATATTTGTGACTAGGCTAGACTATAGTGGGGGTAAATTATCTCTCGAGCAACTTATCCCGAATCAACTTGGTTTCTCTCGAACACCGAGTTGCCGCATGAAGAATAGCCTCTGCCTTAGCCCACTCACTCTCTCGAGCTGAACCTCAAGTCGACCCAATTCCACCGCCCATCAATTTAGTAGTCTTAGTTTTATGACCTCTCTCTCGAGCAAGCCAAAAACACAAAGGTAAAATCGTATTTGCAACAACAATTTCATTAAGTTCCACCACATCTACTAAATGAAATCACATCTAAACAACAAATAAATCATCAAAATGCAAGACCCAACAGATAATCTAACCCATATTCACAAAATCACACCCCAAGAATTGGGGTTTTAGCTAGACATGTAAAAGATATAGAAATTTATACCAATACGAGTTTGCATTCAAATGTGTATGAAGATTTAAGTCTCAAAACAAACAAAGAGTGAAGAATCCACAAGACCCAAGTCCAAATTCTTGGAGTTGAAACTCTATGAATCTTCAAGTTCTTCAAAACTCTCTCCAAACTTAGAACTCAAAATTCTATGTTAAAAATTCTATATTAAAAATCTGATATTAAGCTACAACTCTCAATGAGTATTTATATTTTTCAAAAATATGTGTTGCAGCGGATCATTCGGCATCGTTAGTCGAAATCGCTGATCAACTTGGCGATCCGCTCTGTGGTAGGTTTCATCGCCGTCTTGCTCTATCCTTCATCATCGTTGTGTTTTAGATGATTGGGCGACATAGTACTGCTTCACGTAACTGCTCGGCGACACGCCGACTACTCTTTTTCACCGTCGATTTGATCATTTCTTTCAGGGCTCAGCACACTGGAACAAAAGGCGAGGATAAGACCTTTTGGTGACTCGCTGAATGGGTTCATCGATTCTCAGATCTTCATTTCTTCGTTCTTTTCATTGCCTTTGTTCCTTTTTGCTAAGTAGTGTCCATGATTTCCCTCCAACTCCAAACACATGAAACTTAAGGGTTTTCAGCAGATATTGAGACAAAATATGCATTTGAGGACACTAATTCTATCAAAACATAGCCCTAAATGAGTCCAATTTGTGGACTCATTAACTTGGAAAATATTTTGAATTTTATAAGTCAATTATTTCAAATCGTTGGGAATTTAAGAAGCCTGATGATTAATTTGTATTGTGGAGTGCCAAAATTAGGTGTCAAAAACTGTCCCTCATTTGACTTGGATTGATGAAAGAAATTCAAGGCAAATAAAATTGACGAATCCAATTTTGATCGACCACATCTTCATCTTTTTTTTTGAAAAAGAATTTTGGTCCGGATATATGGCCGAACCCCGGTATCGGGTTTCCTACATATCTCAGGCTATATGAGAATTCAGGCCACTTGTAGTTCGATACGCTTGATTTGACGCACGATTATGAAAGAATTCGAAAGCTATCTCGATATCGAATTATGAAGAAATCAGAATGCTCGGGAATAAGATTTAAGAGAGAATGTCAAAATATAGCCGAGTTTTCAACACTGATCCTGCCTACATATCCTATACTTAGGGAATCAGGCTGCTTGTAGTTTGGCTCGATTGGTTGAAAAGGAAATCTTTTATGCAAGATAACCTTTGGTTCTGGAGGAGTGAAAAATAAGTCAAGTATGGAAATGAGTCTTGCAACCTCTTAGCTATAAATGTGTCGCACTTGACACCCATAATTAAGAATTTACACGGACATAATTTCCAAAGCTCTTGGCGCATTGTCACTTGGATTGGAAAGCTGCTTCTGGTGAAAACCAAAATTTTCTGGATGCGAAACTGAAATCGATAAACCTAAGAAAAACCATGTGCCTTCTGATTGGGGTGTGGTTTGATTGTGGAGGAAGTCACTCCTCAGCTCGCGTCCTAAGAGTTTGGTATTCCTCTTTGGACTATGTCCCAGTTCGTTGCTAAGAAAAAGTTCTACGTTGTGCTGCATCCTTTTTGATATGTTCGTACCTGTGGTTTGTTTTTGAGAATTCATCATCTCGGATGCTCTCGACAAAAACTGAGATAAAACTCATTAGCATAAAATGCAATTGAAATGTGGAGATAGTGTCTTTTACCGTGTTGACACTTAATTACTCTCCTTGAACATTTGATGTCAACTTCCTCCAGTTTGACGTAAAGCAAATAAAGCTCGTATTTCATATTTGTAATATAATCTTCAATGTACTCTTCTTTTGATGTCGAAGTAATAAAATAGGCTGATATAATATATTGATAGTTCTCTTAACGTCGTTGTTGATGGTTTTCTTGATATTGTTCTTGCAAATGAAAATGATGCAGCCGATGTTGATTTTCTTGCGATGCATGGTTTCCTTCCCTACGATGCATAAATCTTTTCTCTTGCAATGCCTGACCTTTTTATCTTGTGATGCGTGACTCTTTTTCTTGCAATGCATGACTTCTTTCTCTTGCGATGCATGATTTCTTTCTCTTGCAATGCATGACTTCTTTTTCTTGTAATGCATGACATCTTTTTCTTGCGATGCATGATTTCTTTCTCTTGCAATGCATGACTTCTTTCTCTTCTGATGCATAAATCTCTTTCCCGCGATGCATGATTTCTTTCCCTTGCAATGCATGACTTCATTCTCTTGTGATGCATAAATCTCTTTTCCGTGATGCATGACCTATCTCTGTGATGCATGAATCTTTCTCTTGCAATGCATGAATCTTTTGATGATGCCTCCCGGGTACCGAACGAAGATAATGCTTCATCAAGAAACATAGGTGATCTTCTGGATATCTTCTGGGAGGTGGTATCGTTTCATTTGTTCCATCTCCGAACATAATTGCATATTCATTATGGACCTCGCCTTATTGAGAATTTGAATGAAATAATGCTACTCATATTCCCAATTCTTTGGTATAAGAAGCATAAAACTTGTCGTGCATCCACGGAAAAATTGTTAGTTTAAAGTGAACTGATCTGTGTTAATTTCTTCGATTGTCTGCTCCTTGTCTAGCTATCTCTGGTTGATTTCTCCTATCTCCCGCTTCTTGATAGATAAGACAAAACATTTTTATGCAAAATAATTGAAACACGAAAGAAAGGTTTTAAGGAAAATAGATTTTCAAAAGTAATATTTGGAAAAGGTCACTGCCAAGTGTCATGTCACATCAAGCTTAGTGAACATCTTTGAAGTTGATGTCTCGAGGTCTATCTATTGCTTTCTGGGAAGTATTCAAAGTTGTTCTAAGATTCTGATGAACCCTATTGAAATTTTAAAGGTCATCCTCAAAAATTTATGTCCTAGTTGACTATCTTGGCGTATCTTGAACTGTCGGTTAGAAAAAACATGAAATTTTTGAGATCCTCTCAAAAATTCTGTCCCAGTTACAATTCTCAACGTAATTTTAGTTTTGACTTGTTGGAGAGATCTTCTTCTTGAGAATTTTTGAGTTCTTCTCAAAAATTCTGTCCCGATTTCTATTATAAAGGGAAAAATAGGAATCTTGTGGCAGATATGACTGAGCCGTTGTGGCGCCTACGTATCCCGTTGAGGCAGGAATCAGGTCAAACGTAGTTCCCCCTCAAAGATTAACAAAAATAAAAAATTTAAATAAGGAACCGACTGAGGCTGACATAGGTGACCTACATATCTCATCCACGAGAATTTAGGTCGAATGTTGTTCAAATACAAAAGGAAACAAATTAAAATGGATAAAGTGAGTGACCGAGGCAGACATAGGCCGCCTACGTATCTCATTCTTGAGAATTCAGGTCAGATATAGTTCATTACAGAGGGATAAAATTCTAAACAAAGATGATTACAAACAAATAGAACTATTACAAGGAAATGACATAAATACAAACTGAAACTTCACACATAATATCTCTTGACAACATCTGAGTTGATCGGTTTTGGCCATTCGATGCCATCCATCTCCAATAGGACTAAGGTGCCTCCAAATAACACTTTACGACCATGTAGGGTCCTTGCCAATTCGGTGCAAATTTCCCTTTGTACTAATCTTGATGAGGGAAAATGGTTTGAGGACCAACTAGCCAATTTCAAATATCATGGATCTTACTTTCTTGTGGAAGGCGCGAATCATTCTCTTTCGATACAGTTGACCATGACAAACAACAACCATTCTCTTCTTATCAATCAACGTTAATTGATCAATCCATTTGCGAACCTATTCAGCATCACTCAATTTGGCTTCCTGGATGATTCTTAATGAAGGTATTTCAACTTCGGCAGGTATAACCGTTTTTGTTCCATATACTAACAAGTATGGAGTAGCTCCAATTGATGTTCTGATAGTCGTTCTTTAACCCAACAAAGCATATGGCAACATCTCATGCCAACCTCTGTGGTTGTCAATCATTTTCCTCATAATCTTCTTTATGTTCTTGTTGGCGGCTTCTACAGCTCCATTCATTTGGGGACGATAAGCGGTAGAGTTTCGATGGGTAATCTTGAATTGTTCACATATCTCTCTCATCAAATGACTGTTGAGATTCGCTGCATTATCGGTAATGATGGGTTCTGGTACTCCAAATCTACATATCAAATTGTTATGGATGAAATCAGCTATAACTTTCTTGGTCACCGACTTATACGAAACTACTTCTACCCACTTGGTGAAGTAGTCAATGGCAACCAAAATGAACCTGTGTCCGTTAGAGGCGGCTGGCTCTATTGGACCAATGACATCCATGCCCCAAGCTACAAACGGCCAAGGCGAACTCATAGCATTGAGTTCATGAGGAGGCACTCGAATCAAATCACCATGCACTTGACACTTATGACATTTCTGCACAAACTTGCAATAGTCATGTTCCATAGTCATCAAAAAGTAACCTGCTAGAAGGATCGTCCTTGCTAGATTGAGTCCATTCATGTGAGTACCGCAAACTCCGACATGTATCTGCTCAAGAAGCTTCGCAGCCTCAATCGCATTGACACATTTGAGAAGACCTAAATCTGGAGTCCTCCTATAAAGGATTTCCCCACTTGGAAAGCCATACGGAGTATCGATTTCTTCTAGTTGAACGTTGCATTCTCAGGATAAGTCCCGATCTGTGAATATTTATTGATATCAAAATACCAAGGCAGGCCATCTGGCTCCGCTTCAACATGTGAACAATGAGCAGGATGTTCTTTTACCTCTATATCCAGAGGATCAATATAACTTGTATCTGGATGTTTGATCATTGAGGCAATGGTGGCAAAAGCATCAGCTAACTCATTTTGTGTCCTGGGAGTGTGCCTGAATTCAATCTTGCAAAATCTCTTACACAACTTCTGTATATACTGCACATACAGTGTGATCTTTGTGTTCTTCACAGCCCATTCTCCTTGAACTTGATGGATTAACAAATTTGAATCTCCAATTACCTGCAACTTATGAACATTCATGTCGATTGCCATCTTTAAGCCAAGGATACAATCTTCATATTCAACCATGTTGTTTGTGCAATCAAATTGGAGTTTAGCCGCTATATGATAGTGCTGGCCAGATTCTGACACTAAGACCGCTCCGATACCTTTCCCTTGGTGGCTTTCCGCTCCATCAAAGAACACTCTCCAACCAGGGTATGCTTCAGAAATATCTTCGCCCACAAATGCAATTTCTTCATTGGGAAAATAAGTCTTGAGTGGTTCATACTCTTCATCGACTGGATTCTCCGCAAGATGATCAGCCAAGGCTTGTGCTTTTATTGCCTTTTGAGTTACATACACAATGTCAAACTCACTCAAAAGCATTTGCCATTTTGCCAACTTCCCGATCGGCATTGCTTTATGGAAAATATACTTCAACAGGTCCATCCTGGAAATAAGGTATGTGGTATAAGAAGACAAATAATGTCTCAACTTCTAAGCGATCCAAGTCAAAGCACAACATGTTTTTTCCAAAAGAGTGTAACGGGCCTCATATGGAGTGAATGTCTTGCTCAAGCAATAAATGGCTCGTTCCTTCTTCCCAGTTTTATCATGTTGACCAAGCACACATCCGAATGCGTTATCTGAGACATAAAAATATAGCAACAATGGACTTCCTTCTCGTGGATGAACCAACACTGGCGGATTGGACAAGTAATTCTTGATGGCATCAAAGGCAGTTTGACATTCTCCAGTCCACTTGGCTAGGGCATCTTTTTTCAACAACTTGAAGATGGGCTCACACACCACAACGGATTGACCTGATCTGATGATAACCCACATAGCAATCCACAAATGACTGCATTTCATGCTTAGCACAGTTATCAATGAGAATGTGAATGTTTGGCAATGGAAAGTTGTCGTTCGGGCAAGATTTGTTGAGGTGTTTGTAGTCGACACAAATTCTGATCTTTCCATCTTTCTTGGCTATTGAAACAACATTGGCTAACCAAGTCGGATAGTGTGTAACTTCTACCACTTTAGACTCAATCTGCTTCGTAATCTCCTCTTTGATCTTCAAACTTAGCTCTGGCTTGAATTTCTGGGTTTTTTGCTTTACTGGACTAAAATCTGGATTGATCGGTAATTTATGAGACACCATGTTTGTACTTAGCCCTGACATATCTCTATAAGACCAGGCAACTATGTCGATGTATTCTCTGAGCAAGCGAATCAGGTCCCTTCTTTGAGCTTCAGTTAGATGGACATTGATTCTTACTTCTTTGACACAATCCTCATCTCCGAGATTCACAGTCTTCGTTTCTTCCAAATTTGGCTTCTGCTGGTTCTCAAATTGTCGAAACTCTTCAGCAACATGTTCGGGTACCACATTTTCTTCTTCATAATCCTCGCATTCATCATCACCTGCCTCATTTTGTTCATTCGGCTGGTACCGTGACATGACATTAGCAAGTTTTAAATTAATATTATTGAAATCATAAATGAACAAAGTTAGAAAAGTAAAATATAATCAACTAGATAGATAAACAAATTTTTGATAAAAAAGGCTTTTCAGTTAGATTGAAAACAAGCACAAACTTTGGCCATGGCCAAGGGCCATTTTGCCTTTTTTAATAACACGAGGGAAATTTAAAAAGTCAAACAAGTAAAAACTGCATAAAGGGTGGGTCTTGGGCCTCTTCTAGACTACCGCCAATTTTAAAAACAAATATAAACACATGTCCTTTCTACCCAGATGAGCGGGCAATCATGAGTGGTGTGGAGATCCAATTTTGCAACTACTCCTTTGGCTCGGCGTCATAAATTCCTGATGTCCCAGCCCCTCCCTCGATGACTGCAGACATACCTCACGGCAAACTTTGCTCCTCTAGAAGGAATTTGAATAGGCTCAACAATCCTTTGAAAGCGCTTCCCCAATACGAAACCTGGCTCAAAACCGCTCTGGAGTATAACAGAAGCAATCATCTTGTACACAGAAGACATAAGGAGCTGTGGAGACAAATCATCATTGGTGGCATTTACCAGCTCCACTGTGTAGAAATCACAACCTCGAGAGACCTCATCAACGATCGGTGCATAACCATTGGAATGGCTCCCTTCACCGTGAATGACCAGTTCCTGGTCCTTCCAAACAAACTTTATTGATTGGTGGAGGGTAGAAGGTACAACCCCAGCCATGTGGATCCACGGTCTTCCTAGAAGCAAATTATAATTGGTATTGATGTCCAACACCTAAAACTCCACATTAAATTTTGCAGGACTCATCTGAATATCCAAGTTTACTGCACCCAACGTTTCTCTTTGCTCTCCATTGGAAGCCCTCACATTGACTTGGTTCTGGTGAACCTTTTCCAAGTTGAAGTTTAGCTGCTTAAGAGTCAAAATTGGGAAAATGTTGAGACCAGATCCGTCATCGACCAAGATGCGATTTATAATCTTATCTCGGCACATAATGGTGACGTTCAGAGCTTTGTTGTGCATCTTGCCTTCAAAGGGTAACTCTTTGTCATAGAAATTGATGCACTGTCCTCGAACGACTCGGCTTATCATGGATGTCAGGTTATCACTGTTAGTACCCACGGGCACATAAGTGTCATCCAAAGCCTTCATCCTTGCCTATGCAGTTGTGAACTCATTAACAAAGCCCATACAGAAATCTGAGCTGGTGTTTTCTCCAGATGCTTCACGATCGAGTAATCTTTTGGTTGCATCTTTCTCCAAAACTCTTTTGCTTCAGCTTCACTAATTGGCCTTATAGACATATCCTTTTTTTGAACTACTTGGGCAAACTCTTCTAGTGTGTAACATCTGCCAGATCTAGTTATACCCTGGGTAGCAGCTGTTTCAATCACAAACCTTGGTCGGGCGGGAGTTTCTCTTGGTACCAAGGCAACAACCTTCTCGGGACTCAGAATCACAAACTCTTTCTTCTCTCTAATGCACAGCAAAGCTACAACCTTTTCCAGTTCATTAGAAGCGATCAGAACTATTGACTTTGTCACGCACCAATCATCATCCATCTCTATCATATTGATAGTGGCGCCTCCATGAGCTATCAAAGGATTACTATTGACATTGGGCGCGACTGTCTGGAGAGAGACCACTTTCTGGTCAATCAGGTCTTGGATCTTGTGCTTTAGGTTGTACAGTCCTCGGTATCATATCCAACACCGTTGGAGTGATATGCGCACCTCTAGTCAAGTATGTAAAACCTTGAACTAGTGTCAACAGGCTTGGGCCCCATTGGATGAATATATCCTGCTGCAGTTAATCGCTTGAATAGCTTTGTTTGGATTTTAATAAGCGGAGTGAAATTTCTAGTGGGCTTCTTCTCAAATCTAGGAAGGGGGAGATCGTAATTGCCATGTTGAGGGGGAGGAATTTGATGATAATTTGGAGAGTTTAGACGGGGGGCTTGATATCATAGATATGAATTGGTTTGGTAATTGGGTTGTGGAGCTATGTAGTTTGGGGGAGTATTTTGGTAAAGTGGAGCTGGGGTTTGGGGAGGAGTTTGATAATTTGCTTGAACGTTGGCACAGTTGGGGGCGACATTTCGGTAGTGATGAGATGGAGTCTGGTAAACTGGAGAAGGAGTTTGGTAGATAGGAATGAGAGTATTTCGGTAACTGGGCAGAGGGGTTTGATAATAAACTTGTGCATATCAAGCCGGGTATAAACTCTGTGATGGTCGAGAATGACCTTGGTATGATAAGGATTTTCTTGTGGTCTTCTTCCCCTTAGATGCATAAGAGATAGAAGACACGTCTTCTCTCTTCTTCTTCAACAAACACGAGGATCCGGGTGAGGCAGCAATATGGGCAATCTTCTCGATTCCTAGTCCGTCTTCGATAGTCTCACCAACTTTGACTATCTCGACGAACTTTGCTCTAACTAGAAACATGATCCTGTCATAATACTTAGGCTCTTGAACCCGCACAAATACTTCAACGATCTCCTTCTCAGACGTAGGTGGCCGAACTCTTGCCGCCTCCTTTCTCCATCTGTACGTAAATTCACGATAGCTTTCAGTGGCTTTCTGTCTGATCTTTTCTAACGAATATCGATCAAGAACGATCTCCATATTATAGATGAACTGCTCGACGAATTCCTTAGCTAGTACGTCCCAGCTAGACTACTGCTTTATCTCATGGGAGGTAAACCACTCCAAAGCTTCTCCGCTTAAACTTCAGCTAAAGAGACGCATTAACAAGGCTTCATTCCTGCCAACTCCTACGAGCTGGTCATAGTAGGACCTCAGGTGTGCTAAGGGATCCCCTGTTCCACAGAAAATGTTGAATTTTGGCACCTTAAACTCTTTCGAGAGGTCCAGATTCGGATGAATGAATAGATCCTCATAATTCAATCCGGCAACTTCAGCAATGCAGTGCAACTCTTCCATGGATTTTTGGATTTCTTCTTTTATATCTAGCTTGGCGGCCTCTTCTTTTAACCTCCACTTTCTCTCTCTCGCTCCTCATAGTGGTCGAGCTCAGAACAGTTGGCGTAGGGCTTATTTGGGACCGGGATTTGGAAAGTGAATTTTTGAGGTAGGGGTGGAGCAATGGAGGGGCTATGGGCATTTTGAGGGGGTTGGTAGTTTTGAGGGAAAGTCTGGGGGCTGGTATGCTGATTTTGATGGAGGAGGGATTGCGGGTTGTTAACGTTTTGGTTTTGAGGGGGGCAGACAAGCTTGGAGGTTGACATTTTGAGGAGGAAGTGGCGCTTGGGGGTTGGTACTTTGAAGAGGAGGTGGTGTCTGGTAAGAGACGGAGGCATAATGGGGATTTTGGGTGGTTAGGTCGATGGTTGAGAGATTCTGAGCAGGACTGGAGGATGGGTTTTGAGCCTATTTCACGTTTGAAGGAGGAAAGTGAAGTGGAGGCCTTCCGTCTATTGGAACATTGAAAGCAAAACCCGGATTAGGAAAATCTTGCCTCCTCTACATTTCAACGCTCATTTCGATGATTTGCTGCATCAACTGCATCATTAGTTCGTTCTGATCAGCGATGAAGGGCTGAGCTACGATGAAATTGGTTAGGCCAATCTCTTCATTGTGATCACCCATTACCACTTTTCCTTTTTGTGAGCTTTGATCAGGGAAGGAATCTTTAGGAGCATTAGATCTTGTGAATTAAGGATGATTAGCCAGCTTGCCGACACAGAATAGTTCTAAGTACCTGTAAAAGAAAAACAACTCAAAGGAAAATTTGTTAGTTTTAGTTTTTAACGAGATATGCAAATAAGTTGACATTAAGATAAACACACAAGTGTCATTTTGCTTCAAGCAGATTAATCCACAGATATATTTTGAATGAAAAGAGGACTCTAAGGGGAATAACTTTTTTCTGTATGCTAATTTATTTGATTGAAGTAGGAAGGTTGACTTGCATAGATTCATGCTAACTTCTCCCACTCATATGCTTTTGTAGGTGAAACTCTTCAGAATCATTCACTAATAAGGGAGGATAAAAATTGAAAAGATAGGGATCGAGCCTTAAGTAGGCTACCTATTTATCCACCAAGGAAATTAGGCCAGATGTAGTTCGAATTCTAGAAAGTCAACCTTCCTGAGACAGACGAGTGGAACTTTAGAACATATTTAGAGTAAAGGGTTTATACATTTCTGAGAAACTTGGGCAACACTTCAGGAGCACTTTGGATGGAATTTATTGCTGTGGATTTAATATATGGTTAGGGAGTTCTAAGAAACAAGAGTGGATTAATTCTGCCTTAGACAAAATGACACATCACAACACAAAGAATTATATCAAGCAACATACAAACAGTTTATATCGCGCTCTAGATTTGTGACCTTTTTATGCCAGAGGTAGGCCTAAACGTCAAACATAACGTGATTATGATAGATTGATCCAAGCCATTTGATTTGTGACAACTCGAGTTTGGAAAACAAAGACCCCCAAGTTTTCATTAAATACTAATAAAAGAGTATAACGAAGAGAGAATAAACAAATCTAAGACTTTGCCTAAATCTTGCTATCAATCACGCTGGTGGAGGAAGTGAAGATGACGCTCCCACATTGCTAGGCCCTGCTCCCGCATTATCCAAATATTGCATTATATTTTCCATTTGAGCCCACATTTCAGGAGTGACCACTTTTGTTCCAAGATGACAATGTATTATCCAGATCGTCCTCCCAATATCCTCAAAACCTTGTTCACATTCTGGACTTATGCTATTGCGATCTTCTCGAAGCCACACCTGATATTCTGGAATTTCTCTTTCTAGCCCATTTCCTATATCTATCATGAGAATATTGTTCCATTCATGAAGAATATCTCTAGATCTAGGGACTTCAAAGTTTGGTCCGAAGGAAATTTTAGAAATCCTCATGTTTGCTCGAAGAGGGATTACTTGTGCCTGACCTAACTGTTGAAGCACGCGCACCGGAGCATATGACTGGAGACCTTTCAACCCAATAATCTCGATATAGTAAAACCTCTTGCATCTTATATAGGCCGGGGAACGTGAGAGTAATGGATATTTCCACTGAATTTGGTTATTGGTGCGGGAGGCGAGATATCCATGCTAGTCATCAGTACCAACCGAAGACACAAACCTTCTCATCCTGTCGTAAAAACTGTCAATATGATTTGCGTTACTAAAGCATATGTCATCCATATTTTTATGCTGGTGAAAATGTTCCACTGCCCACATTTGTAAAAGAAGATTGCAACCTTCAAAGAAGTTTACTTTCCCTCTTTTACATTTCCCAAGAGCTCAAAATATTTCTGCTAAAATCATGGGAACCAGAGTGAGTTCTTCGCCATTAACACCTTCAAAAAGTACTAGAGCCACAAAACATATGCAGGTGCTAATGTGACCATGTTCTCGTGGAAACACTAAAGTCCCTAGTAAAGCCACAACAAATGTGACAGGACGTCTAGCCTACCAATGAACATAAGTGCAATATAATTCTTTCCTGAACACTTTGTAACTATCCGAGCGTCCATACCTTTCATATAAGTAATCCAACGAAACCCAATTATGTTTGAAACATCGATGTTTCTTTTTATTTTTCAGTCCTAAGTAGCGAAGAAATTTCTTCCCTGATTGACTGTTTGGAATAATTTGACCTCTCCCTCTATACTTCAAACCGGTGAAATAACAGATTTCCTCCAATGTAGGTGTTAGTTCAAAGTCTTTGAATGCAAACACAACACGGTTTGGATCCCAATACTAAATTAATACTCTAATCACATGTTTGTCCGGGTTAACCTTGAATAGCATAAGGAGGCACCCCAACCTTCTTGCAATTGCTAGTTTTTCACTTGGAATGAAATTTTCCCACTAAGCCCTCACTGTGTGGGAAACCCTTGACTATTCTAATTTTGGGCATTTGGAGGGCTAAATCCAACCTACAAATCAAAATAAAATGAATACATAATTTCCAAACTCACTATGTCAAAATTAGGCTTGTATCCATCTATCGTTATCACGCTGCACAAAACATGCTCATTGGTCGTTGGGTCATGAAACAACTTGCTCGTTGGTCGTTGGGTCGTGAAACTCGTCGACATAAGGGTGGACTTCTTAAATGTGGAATTGATACCCAGGATCGATCCACCTAAGGTATATGCATGTATGACTTAAATATCGGGGTGGCTTAGCTCTATCTTATGTTTTCTAAGATTTGGCTTACTAGACACAAGGTTCCCGAGTGGATAACTCAAGTAAAGAGGCTATGCGGTCACACGAAAAAAGATCCGGACACCCTGCACATATGCCAACTCTCCTAACTTTTGAGATTTTGGAAGAAATTTTCGGGTGCGCAAAACACACCTCGCGTGTACTTGTGATTGTGTGAATTTTCCAGAATTGGAGGGAGTATGAATGGAATGACACTTTATAAAGAAGTAACAAATATACAATTTGTATAAATAATAACAATAAACAGTTTATATCACATATATAAAAGCATGAAAAATAAAGCATTAGGCATGTAAAATAAAGCAAGAAAGTAAGCATATGCTAAAAACCTTAATAATTAACCTAAATCTGTTATGGTTAGAACCTATTAAGTCCCCAGCAGAGTCGACATTTCTATTATGCCATAATTTTACTATCTTTAGCGAAATCACTTTTTGAAATGTTCTAAGTATAAAACAAATTGAGAAAAATACTTAGAAAAGGGTCGACACTTAATTTTTTTAAGAAATTAAGAAAACTTATAATTTAAAAAGACTCTAACAGATTAAGTCTTTAATTTTTTTTAGAGAAAATGGGTAAGAGGTTCTTATTTACGCTTCAAGAAGGTTTTTAAGGCATTTGAAGCGTCCGCTAATATACAGTTACCCTACGACTTAGATTAAATATTTGACTAATTTTTAGAAAAATGATTTAATATAAAAAATAATAATTTGCAATATTTGATTAAATTTGAGAAAATAATTAAATAGATGACACATTTTTTTTAATTTTTTTTTTAGAAAAAAGAGACCTAAAAGGAAACATGTGAATTAAAATGCAAGTGAATATAATCTCAACAAAACCAAATTAATCATAATTTATTTGAATCATTTAGAAATAAAGATTTGAATCAATTTGGGTCATCTAAAGCATGATGACTATCTTAAATTAATTAAAAATGAAAAGAAACCAAAGTTTTGACTAACTTTTGATAAAGTGACCAAGTAAAGAAAAACATGTTTTTTTAGTTTATTTGAGAAAAAGCTCTAACTTAAAACAATTTTTTAAAAAAAGATTAAAAAAAGTTATTAATTAAAGAGCATATCTTTTTATAAACAAATATACTTAATTAAAGATATAAAAATTTGACCGATATACTTGACATAAAATAAATGAACACAAAAGATGTTTTAAGAGTAAACCAACATAAAAAAAAAAACTCATCTTTTGGGGGATCTAAGCAAGTTAATTAATAGTTCTAAAGTTAGAGTTAAATAAAATTAGTCAGACATAATCAAAACAGTTAGGAGATTAAAAGAGTTAATGAAATTGGGCCCCTTCTTGGGCCAATTTCGTTGCAAATTTTTGGGTTTTAACCCAATCCCATATTTATATACACCGGTTGTATATTAGTGTATATCAACATGTATATCAGCTTTCCCTTGTATTTCTTGCTTTCGAACACCTGTATTTCGCACCAGACCTGCACTTCGCTGTTTTAGAATTGTATATCACTGTATAGCGAGTGTATACAACTCCTCTTTTTGGGGCTTTTGAGACCTGCAATTTTAACTTGAGCCCCAGGTTTATCATCTTTAACCTGTACATCAGTTTTGCTGGTAGTTGACTTGAGGAAAACGGTTTGAGCCTTTATGGCACTCTCGAAATGCGGGGAAAGGAAATAGGAGTTCATGGTGAACTCGGGCAGATTTCATGCAAAAGGAAGAACAATTTTTTTTAAAAATAAATCATTAGCACTTATTTATGATGAGAGTAACAAAACAACCACTCAAATCTTGATTGACATAGATTGGACCTTGAATAATTTCCAACAAACAATAAACTAAGATGAATCCAATAACCATGTACAACAATTGGGAAACACATGGTCATGCAACCTTAGAATTGGTAAACTTGAATTTCAAAGGACAAGGGGAGAAAAGTAAAGGCAGTATCCTATCAGTGACTAAGAACATAGTTTGAGAAGTAGCTAGTGACAAATAAATGCTAGTTAAAATGAAATGGGGCTACACCTACAAACAAGCTTTCTCCCTAACAAAACAATAGACTACAAATGGGACAACCATGAGATTTAAGCAGTTTCCCGACTTCAAACGAAAAAAAAGGGGTTGAGTATATGTTTTAGAAATCTCCAATGAGTGAATTCAACAGCGGAATCACAATATTATTTAAAAGATGGAAATGAAAACCATTTGAGCTAGGCTAAATATCAAATCGATGAGACAAACATTTAAGGGCTAAACTCACAATAATAACCAACATACATTAAGGCAACACACTTTACGAAATCATATTAGATGAATTAGGATTAATGATTAGGCAAAACTTGCATCCTCTGAGCATATCCAAAGCTAGGACAATATAGACATTCCAAAATTGTAAAATGCATAAGACACACAAGGAAGAAACAATGAAGTACTCGAACACACTAGGAATTTGAAAATAGAATAGAGAAGCATGTGTCCAGAAATAGCAAAGTATAGAAACCGATCAATCCATTTTATTAAAGCTATGAATTAGGAGAACATTCAGAAATATGATTCTAAGAGCTTAAGCATATAAGGAAATCATGACTCTATTTCGATTAAAAGACATGATATAAGAGAATGAGGGGTTCTTTCCTATCTTCAAAGCAAAGCGACATAGTTTAGACATCATTCCTAGCTCCACAAATTCTCAACAAACAGCAAAAGAGAGACAGCATGCCACTAACCACTTAATGTACCATACTAAAAGCGAACAAACACATAGGCTACCCAAAACGAACGAATCGAGAATCCAACCAAGCTTATACAGTTACAAATTCAACTTCATACATATAATTAAGACGATGAAACAAATAAAATGATGATCAGCGATAAGTTCAAACAGCTAATAAAGAAAATGGGAGAGCTCAAATTCAAACCAAACATACCTGCAGCCAAGAGTATTTGAAGTCGAAAATAGAGAAGAGAAAGAAAATCCAAGGAAAACTCAAATAGAAAATAGGTTCAGCCCATAATGATTGAAATTGAAATAAAAATGTAAATGAGGGAAGAGGTATTACCTTTTTCGGGCAGCGACTGAGACGACAACCTTGAATGAGCTATTCGACCAGCGCACGAGGAATTCTGGTGGAAATCTGTGTTCCAAAACAGTAAACCCAGAAACTCTAGTTACAAAATACTATTACACTATAAAATCCAATCTGAAAAACTGTCCCCTGAATCACTGAAAGTATAAAACTATTTATAAGGAAAAAATGGGAGATTTAGGGGGGAAATTCGGTGGATTTTTGAATTTGAAATTCGAATTCCTTTGCCTTTAATCAAGGCAACAGTGGAAGATATTCAAAAATCCCTGAAAAGGTGGAAAACAGGATGATGAAGTGACCGTCTAGGCCACTAGGTTATGGGTTCTGCAGGGTAGGAGACGCAATTTCCGGGTTTCTTTGATTCATTATTCGTTTCACTGTTGTTGGACGCATTTTCTGGGTTGTAACGTGAAGAAGAAGAAGAAAACGTACAGGGGTAGCGTATGTACGTAATTTGTACGCGGTGTGAATTGCTGATAAAAGTGGGTTGGGTAGGTGTATTGAGGAACTGGAATGGGCTCAAAGTGAGGCTGGGAATTTTGAATTGCTGATGGTTGAGGTTTGGAGTTTGGAATTGGCCCAATGGGTTTTGAAAAATAATTCAAGAATGTGATCACTTTGACTTAAGAAAATAACCATGTGAATTGCAAATTTGATCAAATTGAGGCAATCGGTTGAATTCGACCAAAATTAAAAATAAGATGTATTAATATAATTAATTAACAAGCTTCTTAATCTTACGAAAAATAAATTAATGTATTTATGAAATAATTAATTCAAGTAAATAAAATCTTTTTGAGACAATTTCAAATATACTAATTACATACATAATTATATAAACATATATATATTATGATAAAAAATTATAAAAATGATGGAATTACTTAAAATGACTTGGAAAATATTTTGAATTTTATAAAGTCAATTATTTCAAATCGTTGAGAATTTAAGAAGCTTGATGATTAATTTGTATTATGGAGTGCCAAAATTGGGTGTCAACACATGGAACAGAGATGCTGGATCGAGTATGAATCACATATAAGATATGATGCACAAGATGATGAAAAGATTTGATGCAACGGATGGCGATGTTAAAGAAATGCATATTGATTTAGCAGGCATTGGTTTGAAAGTTGAGTAACATGCAGTATCTATTAAACAGATTGAGTAGCAGCAGAGCCAGTGATATGCTCAAATTACACCTCCCTAAAGAAGCATAAGCGATCGTTATCAAGTAAAGAACCCAACTCGTAGGTTGGGGTCGATCCCACGAGGAAAATGGTTTAGACTTTACTTTAACCAACAATTATATTCTTTTAGTCAAATTACTTCCAGAAACAAGTAATTAAAGGGGGGGGGGGGGATTTGTGAAA
>JAJOOR010003761.1:0-46531 GCA_036250505.1 Solanum acaule | reverse complement strand
ACAGAAGTTATTGGAGGACAATTCCAGCATGCATCTGGTGGACCATTTGGAGAGAAAGGAATGCTAGAAGCTTTGAGGATAGAAGCAGATCCCTACAAATGATCAAAACAGATTGTATTCTGTTATTATGTTTTTGGTGTACAAAGAGTTCCCCTGTAGATGCAGAAGCAATCCTAGAAGTATTAGAATCATGCTAGGCTTGCTGTTTTTGTTCCTAGATTTTCATACGTTTTTGTAAAGGGGCTTTCAGTACTACATAAGTACTGGTTTATAATACAAATCGTTACCTTCTCAAAAAAAAAAAAAAAGTATGTTACTACGATTCACTAGTTTCACCCTAACGGATATTTTACTTGTTTTAAGGATTTAGCAAGTTGAGAAAATGGATGAAATAAGCAAACCAGAAACAAAGATTGTTACACAGTAATCCTCTTCCGTTCCAATTTGTAAATTTGGATGTAATGTTTTTCCCTATCAAACTAACTTTCAAACATTACTTCAGTATTTTTCTTCCACCAGCACTAACATAATATATATAAGTTAATCAAGTAACTTGAAACTTTTTGCCCAGTATAATTTGCTTTAAATTATATGTAAATACCAAAACAAAACTCTTGAAAATTTGAAATTAGGATTTAACCCGTACTACAAACTAATAACTACACTAAAACAACCTTTTCTGACCTATTCTGGGTACAGAGATAGCAGACAAACAGAAGAAATTAAGCAAGTATAATTTTTTAATTAATTTAGACATTCATTATAATGGAGCCAAAACAAAAGATGTCAAAATTTGAAATTACCTTATCATTAGGATAAGAAATAAGGCGAAGAAGAAGAGGAAATGCACCGGCATCAAGGACGGCTTTAACACCATCATCAAAGCCACAAGCGAAGCTACCAATAGCAGCAGCGGATTGAAGAATTAGCGAATCGTTGAGTTCCACGTCATTACCGGAACAAACAGAACCAGCTGCAGCAGCGGCCGCGGTGGCGGAGGAGGAAGAGAGTATGGAGGTAACAGACGGAACGGCGCCAAGTTTGAGGAAACAAAGCTTTTTCGTACGGTTACCGATGATCTGATTCTTAAGGTCACGGAGAGCTTTGAGTTTTGCTTCGGTGGAGGAAGAGCTCAACCGTCCGATCAGATCCTCACGACGGCTGTGAGTCGGAGGGGGCGGCGCCGATGATGCTGAAGCCGGCATGGTTGAGGGCTAATCTGGAATTTCATATGCAGATGCGACCAACCGATTGTGCAAAAGAGAGACAAAAATGAGAAATGGAAAAGAGAAATAAGAGTTGTTTTTTTTTTCCTTAATTTTATTTTATTATTTTTTACGACAAATAAATATAGATAGTACAATAAAATAAAATATTTATCAAAGTGGAAGAGCCAATTATCCATTTGATTAATATTTTAAATCTTAACCATTCATTGTTGGAGTGCATATTCATCAATTATAAATTAATTGTAATATTGGACAGTCGTGATTTGTGAATCTCATAAGGTATGGAAAAAAAAAAACATTCTTGATTCCATACATTTGAATATCACATTTGTTAGGTTTAAATACCTACTTAAAACTTATTTGTTTGTACTTAATGAGATCTGATGTTCAAATCTTATAAAATCTCTTAATGAATTTAAATTGCTCAAATATATGATTTGAGCATGGTTGGATTAACTTTAGACTTAATTTTGTTATTTTTAACTCTAAAACAAGTGTTTATTTGTATTTTTTTTATTTTACCTAACACTAGAAAATTTACTTTTAAAAGAGTTTAGAATAAGTCAATTCAAACCAACTCAAGTCTTAATAGTATTCAAATTCTATGGGCTCTCTCTCTCACACACTTATATTGTTGTTTCATTTACGTACTTTATCTTGCCTATTGTTCTTTTAGTATATGTGCTCACTTTTTTCAATTACAAGAGAATTCTTCAATTGCAATTGTTTTTGTGACTGAATCACAAATGCTAATGACAATAATAATTAGTATGTTTTAATCCCAAACAATTGAATTGACTAAAATCATCAAGATTAATGATGAAATAAAAGACATCCTAACCTTGGTAGTTTGAAATTAAAATTCAGTTCCTCACAAGTTCAAACAAAACTTGTGTGCAAATGGTGATTCCACATTTTGTGCAAATAAAAGAATGACAAGAGTGAACTTTGTCAAAAAAAAAAGTATTGGTACTTCTCTGAAAAGTTGTCTATAGTTCCTAGAATTGTTGTCCTCAAATATACATTTTGTCTCACAATTTTAAAAAAAAAACAATAAATATGCCTACTTTGGACTCAAGCTCCGCTACAATTTTTGGTGTGAGCAATCAAATTAATCGGACAATTATTGTTTGACCAAGTTTTTTCAAAGGTACTTTTCATAAAGTATTTTTGAGCAAAAACTCTTTTTTTAGCTCATGTCAAAAATAATTATTTTCTTCTAAAAGTTTGATCAAGCACCTTACTTTTATATATAAAAAAATTGGCCTCCAAAAAAAGCCAAACTGGCTTAAACTTAAAAGAGTAAAAATCTGCAAAAGGAACTACAAATTCATTCAACATTAAACAAGATCATTTTCGTGTATGTCTAGGATGACAGGCTATATATATATATATATCAGAATTCAGCAAAACAAGTTCATTTACTTACATACTTGGGTAATTAAGATACATGATAATATAAAAGAGTTGAACACAAATGTATTATGGAGCAACTAGTGCAGATTCTAAAATAAGGTCACTTGACACTTTATGAGATTCAAGAACCATTTTTGCAGATTCATTGACAGATTGTCCATTAACATAGTGCTGACGGCAAACAGGCATGTACATATCAGCACCTCCTATAAGCTCAGTTTCTGTCTCATTAGTCTTTCTAAAGGTGAAAAATGCCCTTCTGTTACATAGCTCACATCTAGCAGTCAACTTTGTCACAGTATCAGCAAGTGGAATTATGTCAAGCACTGAACCAAAACTCTTCCTGCAACCAAGCAAGCACCAGATACCATGTAAGAGCACAGTTATTGGTTTGAACTAAAGCTATTGGTGAGTTCAGAACCTATTTGAGCATAAAGAGATAAAATTGACACAAATAAGCCACATTTTTAGAATGTAACTAAAATAGGCTTAGTATAGTTTTTTTTCCTGTTTTGTCAAAAATTATAAAGAGGTTGAAACCATTAACATTCGAATTTTAATCTAAAATGAAAGTTTTTTTATAAAACAAAACTGTTTCTTATACTTCATAAGGTGAAAGTTTTTCTTACACTTCATAAAAAAAAATTATTTTATCAAAAACTTTTTACTTTCCTTTCACCTTTTTCCTCAAATTTCATAACCTTGCACTGATCTCCAACCTGACAACCCCAACAATCGTTATCTTTATGTTGTTGAATGTATGTTTAGCTAACTATAGCTACTTTGCGTTATGAAGTTTTCTTGAACTTTTCTTGAAGGTGTTAGACTTGATTGTATAGTTGTTATTTGACTTATTGTTAGATGATGAAAGAGTTATTTGAAAATACATTTGTCTAATTTAGTTACATCCTAAAATGTGGCTTATTTGTGAATTTTATCTTTTTACGGCTCAAATAGGTTGTACAAACTCCTATTGGGTTTGGCTGGACCCATTTGAAAATAGTTCAGGAGTACCTCAAGTAATCACCATCTAGGCCTGCAACAATTACAGTTTTCCCATCAAGATCAGCAGCATTGCAGCAGAACTCATAAAGGTCCCCAAAGAACTGAGCTTCATCAATGCCAATCACATCCACCTATCAAGAAATGGAGTTACTAGGATAAGGGAATACACACTAACAGCCAATAGTGCTAACTAAAGTCAAGGAGAATTGCATGATTCATTTTGCCTACTGAGTTCTTTTCTGACTACTGCTGTCTTTAGTTTGACCCTCAATTGTGTTTCAAGTTTCCCTTATATCTTGTCTACTCATCGTATTTTATGTTTACAGCATCTGGCCCTCGTTTCTGCTTTCTAAACAATTCACATATATCCCATATTTGCAGTATAGATAACACTGACTTAATAGCAACAGTATTTAGCATTCATTCTCCATACTGTGCAAGATGATACTTTCCAAAACACCCCTCAAATTCTCATGGTTTGGACAGGAAAGAGACCATCTTGATACTACAGCTGCTTTTGGCATTGTGTTCTCTAATTTTAACAATCTTGCACTCATAAGAAGATTTCACAAAGCCATCAAGTCTTAAATCTATTAGTTAACTAGGTGCAAGTGAAGAGACACAAGATATATCTAATTCCCATCAAAATATGAAGTTGGTGTTCAATTCTAATGTTAATACTACCCCAACAATGTGTGGTAAAGGTTGATCATTTTCACCAATTAGTGGCATAAATATCAGTACAATACTAGTAATATACTGTAAGCACTCAAGTCAATAGAATTATCACATCACGCAATCATCAATCATCCAAGTTCAACACTAAAATACTCAAAGCTCTGAATTGTACAAAGATCAATGCTTTTAGGCAATGTTGCTCATACTCTCCAAAAATGATGTCACACCCACATCAAATCCTTCAAAAATAAACTACTTTTGAAGAATCCAATGCACACCCATCAACAATCTAGAAGTTCTCAACAATAGACACAAAGTATTAACAAGTCAAACATAAGAGTTTGTTGAGTGGTGAAGTAATAAACAGGATTTGTACCTTTTCATATGCATCTTCTCCAAATCTCTGTTTGAAAGATGAAAGATCCGGCAATGACCAACATGGAAATTTTGTCCCATCATGTGTCACCACTGCATCTACAGCATATCTTGTATCTTTACTTGACTTTATCATCACCACATCTCTGCTTACACAATTAAAAACTCAAACTTACAGTTTAAAAGGGAATAATTCACCACAAAAATTTCTAACAAAACCAACCCTAGATATTGATCATCTAGGAAATTTTAATAGCTCGATTGACTATCTAAATTTTCATTTTATTAGTGTGAGTTCGATTCTCCAACTTGTAATACCTCGCCCCATTTCCCCTTCCCCTAACCCAAATTTTTTTTAATATTGATCAACCTCAAATCCACTAAATCCCAGATTACTTCTCAGTCATATAGCAAAGAATCTTGTTTCAAAAGTTCGATCTATACTTTAAACTCAACAAATTCATATTTTTAAGTTTCTTTTCTGCTTAATTCACCATAAACGGAACAGCACACATACATATTTTCATCTACTATACACATACATAAAAATCACAAGTTCCAATTTTTTTCAACCTAATTTTGAAATTTCTAAATCTTGTTTATCACCGATTCAAGCCAATTGAACTTCAATTAACGAAAAAAATCGCACAAAACAAATCAACAAGAACAATACTAGTAGTAATACCTCCCATCGTTGGATTCCAAATTGACCCGGCGAAGAAGAGCAGTGGTTTTTCCAGCAAACATTGGACCAACAATAACATGGATTTCACCCGCCGGACAAAAACTGTTCTTCGATCCATTTCTCGGGTCAATTGGGTTTCTAGCAGATGATGAAAAGGCCATTATTGAAAAGAAAAAGCAAAAAAAGGTAGTGGGAAAGGATTATGAATTGTTGTAAAGATTTGAGAATATGGATAGGATTATATAGGAATATAATATGTGCCATGAAAGTTTCGAATTCGAGTTTTTTTGAATTTTGGAGGGAAATGAAAATGATGAAATCTTGGAGGGAAAGCCATTGAGAAGCTTGTTTGAGAAGACAAGAAGTGGAGGAATTTTTTTTTTCTCTGTTTGGTTTGAAAATAGAGAAAAGTCACACTTTATTAAATGCACACCTATAGAAATGTCTTAATCATCTTTTTTTCAAAAAAAATTGAAACTATTTATCTTTAATATGTCACATATCACAAAAACAATACTCAATTTAATTTATAGGGAAAATTACGCAATTAAGCAAATTTACACTACTTAATTACTCATCATAGCTATAGTTTGCTATAATTATCACTCACGACTAACATTATACATTAATTACGCGGGCTAACTTCGAGTTTGTATATGCATAATTCGCCAAAATATACAAATACATATGTATAATATACAATTATCTAACCTATATACATATACAATTCACCTCTCTCCCACTCTCTACCCTCTCTCGCTCGCCTCTCTCCTCCCTCTCCCAATCTCGCTTGCCATATATACAAATACATATGTATAATATACAATTATCTAACCTAGATACATATGCAATTCACCTTTCTCCAACTCTTTTCCCCCTCTCTTCTCTCTCTCCCAGTCTCGCTCGCCTCTCTCCTCCATATAACATGTAGCTACGAATTGTAATTATCAAACTATAGCTATGGAGAGTAATTAGGCTATTTTTTAGTGGCTATATGTGAAAGTTCCCCTAATTTATATGACTCATTTTTCTTTTTATTTAATTTCAAAATGAATGCAAATGTTTATATTTAGTAAAAATTTAATCCTTATTAATAAGTCATAAATATATGTGTGACTATAAATTATTCCATTATGAATAAAACATAAATTTTAAAGTTAAATTTTTAGTTCTAAATATAAAAATGTGTTATTTCTATTGGGATTGACTAAAAGAGAAAGTGGTCATATAAATTGAGATGGAGTAATTATTTTGTGTCGTGTGGCATATTAAAGAGGTAAATAGTTCTAAAAATCCATGCTTGAGGGGTAATTAAGACTTCTCAAAATTTACGCAGCTAAATAGTTTTTAAAATCCATATATAAGGGGATAATTAAGATTTCTCATAGATGTGCATTTGATAAAATATGTCAAATTTAAGGAGGATTTTAACTATTAACTATTTTACTTTTTAACAAAATACTCCTACACTCCTACTTTAGAACTATATTTATCCCGATAAAAAATATTTTTAAATTATGTGAAATCAAGACTGACTCGATCTTAAAGTCACTAAAGCAATGTTTGAGGCCCCGTACTTTTTTCTAAAGATATATTATATAGTTAATTACAAAAATCTCATGTTTTGATAAATTTGAAAATAATTTTTTGAGTAAAAAATAGGGGAAAAAGTCTGAAATATATTTGAACTTTGACCGAATTGTTATAACAATCCCATTGGGCAGAATCTATTACCCCTGCACTATTTAATAGTGTATTTTAAAGATATATAAGGGTCCAGCTAGATTGTTATAATAATTGAGAAAGATCTGGATTGTTATAATAACTTCTTACCTTATTAAATGTGGGGGTTGCTATAATAATTGCGAAATAGAAGTTGTATTTAGTTAATTATAGCATTCTTTCTTAAGTGGCTACCTATTTTTGGATGACTCATTTATACTCTGAGGATTATCATGAACCTACATAAATATTTTTATATTTACCTTTATTATTTTCCTTTCACTATTTTTATTATCTTATTATTGAATATTCTAAAGTCTCTCAAATGGTCAAACTTTTATGCAGTATGTAAAATCTATTGTTGTGTCTTGATAAAAAAAAAGATCAGATTTTTTGGTGTACTCTTTAAATTTTAAACATTGCAATAAATCAATTGTCACGCCTCGTATAATCTAATCAACAAATTCGTACTTCGAGTTATGGCCAATAGCACCTAGTACCATAAGAAAGATATGTTATGATGTGTTCAAATCACAATGATCGCATGTTATGATTTGAAGTCATGCAAGTTGTAAAATAAAAGTCGGCAAAATTTTAGCAAGTTATTTGTGTAAAATTTTCAATAATTTAGGTCAAATGTCTTGGAGTTTTTATCCCAATATATAAAGAGTTCAAGGATTCACAACCTATCAAATTGAAGATCTACGAGTTTATTTTTCTACTCATTAAAATGTTCATTCATTCGACTTCAGAATAGAAAGATATTCACATTTTCATGATGTCTGCGCAATAGAGACGATAGTGGACCCCCTTGGTCGGTTGCAATTATATATGTATTCTTCACTCTTTATTCATTATTTTTCGTTGAAAACCCAAAAAAAAAAAAAAAAGTATAACACCCCAAATCAACCTCATATGCTTATGATCTTAGATTGAGTCTTTAATGAAAATTGCTCTATGTCACGAGCTCTTCGTTTTGGTATAATTGTCTCCATGAATTTTATGGTATATCTTTAGGGGTGTTGTGGCAGCGGAGTACTGTTGGCTCTGTAGGGTGTTCATGGTGTTGTTATGAGGGTGTATAGCGAGGTAAGAACCTTGTTTTATTGTTCAATAGCTACTTTACATGTAGTATTTTTCGGTGGAAATCCATATCGATTGTCGGATTATCAGAATAATTCTTATCCTTATTTTTTATTGATAATACTCCATGTTGTATTATTGAAGAGGTGCGGGAAAAAGTAAGATTATGATGTAATTCTATGAAAAAGGTATGTTAAGGCAAAATCTTTTTTGGCAAGTTTCTTTATCGTATAGTAAGTTGACTTGTTCTTTATCACTATAGTCCTCATAGCCATATTAATTTTTGATAGAGTTGGCGATTAGAGTTACATATATTTATATATGTGTATTTCCCTTACCGAGACTAGTCTTGTTTAGTTGTTGCCTCATATTAAAAACATCGTAAGAATCATGTCGTATAAATTGTCATCGCTCAACTAGCTATTGACATCTTATTGCCTTATCAATGCCTTAGAGGCTATGTAATAAGTTGCGTAGCATTTCATATTGATATTGGTAAGACAAGAATTAGCTTGGCATAGAAATTATGTGATTGCAACGTCTATAAACTACATAGCTCACCTATTGACCTTTGACGTAGTCTTAGTATTACCTTCATGTAAATAGTCTTGTGGCTATTTTCTGAGTTATGGTGGTGAGCTTCTTGGTGTTTTACATTTTTGTCATGGAGCTTATACTTTGATACGACATACAGATTGTTGTGCAGGTCACTTAGATTCTCATCTTACTTGTTGATAAATTAGAAGATTGTTTGATATCAGCCTACAATGATTATCTTGTTAGTTGTTATTATTGGGACTAATACTTTGATATATATATTTGTTTCCTAGAAAGGTTATCGTCAAGCGCACCTTGCCTATGGGGCTATATTTTGCTCATAAGAGCTATAAAATGTCTGAAAAGACCATATTAAAGTTTGCAGAGTTATATTGAAGTCTTCTCTCTTATAGACTTCCCTTACATTTTAAATTGACATTACTAACCTTAGTAGAGCCTTGTATGCTTGAGGTGCAATTACAGGAGCTAGCCTAAAAGGCTCAAATACATCTATAAGAGGCTCAAATACATCTATAAGAGCCCAAAATGCTCAAGATATAGATATAGGATCCAAGATATAGAATAACATACACCAAGATATATGTATTTTTGCAACGAAATACACTAAAATAAGGAGGGAGGCGAATGAGATAGGGAGAGAGATAGCAATGTATCCCCGATACACATGCATTTGTATGTATCTGGAATACCAGATACATAAGAGAGTGACGAGTGAGATGGGAGGGAGGCAAGCAAGACTTATTGAAGTATCCTAGATACATGCGAATCCATTTAGAAATAGTGTATTTAGAACAAATTACACTTAATTTTGACCTCATACATCCATAGATACATGTATTTGGACGTATCTTGACGCACCAAAATTTGATAAGATTCGTAATATTGCAAACTACTGTGTATCTAAGTAATTAACTCCTAAACTAATGAAATTTCGATAAGTTCCCCGTAAAGCAATTAGTTGGCAACAATCTAGCCATATTTTATTTACATAAAAATAGCCAAAAGTCATAAGAAATATACAATAAATGTTGTCAAAAGTCATAGAAAATATACACTAACATATACATGAGTTATACACTGACTATATATTATGATAGACTCATAAAGTTGAATATAGCCTAATTATATATGAAGTATATACTGAATATACATAAAGTATTCACTGACTATTCAATCTCGATCAACTCAAAATCTTTAAAGACCCATCCAATTGTTATGAGTAAACTAATGGTGGGAAATATTGGGTGAGAAAACTTTTGGAATAGCGAGTTGAAAATTATAGGATAAGCTTGTCTCAGACGAAATATGAGCAAGGTAATGTCTTGTGTTAGTTTTCTATTAACTAAGACATTAAGGAGTCTGTAGGGCTTTTAGAATTGAATTTGGATGGGTAGAACTCCCGATATTGAACTTGACATGGAGGGGTTACTGTAACACCCCGTATCCGAAAACACACCAACCAGCAGATTTCCAGAAGTTGCAGGTGCAACCCACTGTTGCCACCCACGGACCGTAGGGTAACCCACAATCCGTCCTGGTGGTTTGTGGTTCACCACCTGCAACCCCCCTCCGAGAAGTTCCACAGAAAATCAACTAAGGGTCAGCCCACGCCAGGACCTACGGACCGTAGGTCAGGCCACAATCCATGGTCCAGGGCCGTAGGTCAGACCCCCAAAATCTCAATTTCCAGCATCGACCCACGGCCGGACCCACGGACCATAGGTCAGACCGTGGTCCAGGTCCATGGATCAAGGCCCCATAACTTAGTCCCAGAACCCCACCAATGGTTAACCAGCACGGACCGTTGGTCCAACCACGGGCAGTCGGTCTGGTCCGACAGTGACCCTGACAACTTTTAAGTCAAGGGTCGTTTGGTCTTTTCTCTATGTGTTGGACCCCTAAACTACGTCGTTTAACCCCTAAATTATGTAGTTTTGGTTAGTTTTATCCTAGCAACTAAATTAGAATCTACCCTAAGCGATTCATTCACCAAAATTCATCAAACTTAGAACAAAGGAGGAGAAAAGAGGCGACCCAAACCCTTCCAAGAACGCAACAAGGTTTCTTCAGTTCCAGCCCCGAAATCGAAAGATTTCTCCATGAAATTCGTCGCCAGAAATGTGGGATTTCACTAGTGGGTTCCTTTCACCCATTAGGTCCTTAGTTTTCAGTCAGAATCTTGATTCCCTTAATATTATCTAGACCTAGGGTTTCTTGAATGTTAGAAATTATTGGGTTTTAGCTGTTAGAATGATCCAAATCAGTTTTATCATATTGTTGCTTAGTTTCTTATATGATATTCAGAACCCTAGTTGTATAGATTTGTTTAGTTCATGAATTATACATGTTAGGTCAGATTATTCAGATATACATGCTTCAGTTTACGAATGTCACATTATCAGTCATAATTGTTGCATTCTCAGAGTTTGCATGTCAGAAATTGAGTTATCCAGTACTTCAGTATTTCAGTCATAATATTGCTTATATACATTCTAATTAGGAGTAAGCTTAGACCTGGTGGACTAGGGTTCAACGTGCCCGAATAGTCCTAGAACTACGTGCCCTCGTATGTTTATAAGTCCCTTTTGTGGGCATTACATTTTAGTGATCACGCTAGTCATGCCTCTACACCGCTAGCAAGGTATATTGGGTCCTCTCGATGGGCCGTATACATTAGACTCCACATTTAGCTCATGTGGTTTTATGTCGGTTATTAGTAGCTCCATTACAGTCAGACTCTATTGCATTGACCATGTTATCAGTTACAGTCAGACTTCAGTCTCAGTATGTTATAAACGTGGTCATTGCATTCAGTTATGTCATGTTCAGTAACCTCAGTATAGTATCATCTTACCTCATATCATTGTTCATTTATATGCTTTGTACAGTTATGTATGTTATTCAACTTTATTCTATCATGCATTCTCAGTACCTTTTAAGTACTTACGTATACTCTGCGCTACATCTTCTCGTGATGTAGGTTCAGGTCCTCAGCTTCCAGATCACGCATAGTTTGGTTCCCGATCTCCAGTTCAACATCATCAGTGGTGAGTCCTAATTTCTCGAGGACGACAGATATGTTTCTTTTGCTTTTAGTCTTTAGTTTCAGTTTTTGCTAGATTTAGCTGTGGCATGTCCCATCACTTCTAGTTAGTTAGAGGCTTATTTTCAGACATAGTTAGATTCAGCTTTAGCATTTGAGTTTGACCTTTCGGTTGTTGTTAAACTCTCAGTTTTTATATATTTAGATAGTTTATGGGTATTCCCCATCATTTCAGTTTTCATGATGATTTAGTTTCTGCACAGTATCTCTTTACTTTAGTTCATTTAGTATGCATATGATATGCCCGCAGGGTTAGCTTGGTGTCACTCATGGTCCTAGGTCCCGTGTCCGCGTCCTGGGGGTAGTTTCGGGGCGTGACATTTAGTTTAGAACGTCAAGATTCGAATGTGTGTTGTAAAATATGGACTGTTGGGAGAATTTTCAAGTTTTTATCATGTGCAAGTCGTTGTAGCGGGTGTCATACCACTATACCAGGAGGGATAAATTCTTGGTAGAGTGAGTGATCCTGCGGTGCCGCTATAGCGCGGTTAGTCACGATTTTATGTAGAAATTCCCCAAAACTGCTCATTATTTTTGCAAACATGTTTTGGGAAGAGCAAGGGTGATCAAGAGCGAATTTCAACCAATTTCCATCAATCTCAACCGTCAAGACCAAGCTAGAATTCATAACAAGGGGAAGACTCAGATTCAATAGAGTTTCTAAGGTTGATTCGAGGTAGGTGATTGTTGTTTGTTTTTTCGTTCATGTTATATGTGTTTGTCAACTGCTTCATTAGTATTGCATACATGGTATATGATTAGGGAAAAGGAAAAAGTATGATTTGAAATGTTAAATGTTTTCAATCACATGAAATGAATGTGTTTACTTAGGTGTAGAAGTGTGATTTCATTGTGTTTGTGATTGTGATGTGTGATTGATGGCTGGCTCAAGTACCACGCCTAATACAAGATATCCCACAATTGGCTCAGGTACCATGTTTGGTGCATACGAACGGTTGGCACAAGTACCACGCCTGAAACATGGATATTCATATATGGTTGGTTCGGGTACCGCATCGATACATACTACTGGTTGGCACGGGTACCACACCTGGTACATTAACAGTTTGTGTGTGGGTTCCATGAGAGAACCAAGATGGCTTGTTGTGCGGTGGTTGTTCATGTTATTTGTGCATATCAACTCAGGGTTTGGACTGGGAGTTCGAACTATGTTATAAATGTGATTATAATTGTATGTTATTTGTTTTACTAAGTTGTGGTTGCCTATTTCACTACAACAAAAACAACTTTTAGCGGCAATAAATATTGACATTAATAAAGAGTGCCAAAGTCTTTACCAGCATTAGTTAAGTGTCATTAGAACCAATGTCGCTAAAGGCTTTAGGGACATATATAAAGAGTGCTAATTGCCGCTAAAAATAAATATTTAGCGGCAATTAAAAATTAATTGCCGCTAATGATTATTTTTAATGTAGTGTTTATACTTCTTATAATTGGAATAGGTGATGATCCTACCGGTAAACTCTGGTTGTGTACAGATACTGCACTTGTGCTTTCTTTGTTGAGTACAAGGCATATTCACGCAACTACTTTGTGATCTCAACTATGATCCTAGTGCTATCTGAATACAAGGATGAGTTATTCCTCCGATCTGCCATGGATTAGTCTTGTTTTTCTAGTTCATTTTCCGAACTTAGATGTTCTTTAGTTTTTGTTTGGGAATGCATCACCATATTCTAGACTAGTAAAAGTTTTGGTACTCGACTTTCAGGTTCTAGGAGAAATATTACCGCAATTGTTTATAACTTGGTTTTCTTTATGAAAGTTTTTAAATTGTTGAAACTACTTATTTCGGATTGTTCGGTAGATTGTGTGTTAGTAGTTAGTTGATTTTTCCACCGAAGATTAGTGTGGGTGTCACTCACGACGGATCGGAATCATGACAAAATCACCTCTAAATACTAGATTTACATTCATTTGATTAATGATTTGTAAAATATTGTAGAACTTTCAAAAAATTTAATTCATTTAACTTTTAAAATTCTAACTTTATATCAAATATACATTCCGATTATTATTAGTTATTATTAAATTAAATCAAATAACGTGTTGAACTTCACATCAAATTTAAATATCTCATCATATAAAATCATCAAACAAACAAAGTTGGGAACGAATTATGTTTGTCCACACTTTTGTTACAATTCTTCACGTGGTGATTGATTATAAATGTGATTATAATTGTATGTTATCTATTTTAGTAAGTTGTGGTTGCCTATTCATATTTATGATAACTGGAATAACATATGATCCTACCAGTACACTGTGATTGTGTAAATATATTGCATGTGCTTTCTTCATTGAGTACAAGGCATATTCATGCAGCTACTTTGCGATCTCGACGGTGATCCTAGTGATATCTGAATACAAGGGTGAGTTATTCCTCCGATTTGCCAAGAATTAGTCTTGTTTTTCTAGTTCATTTTCCGAACTTAGATGTTCTTTAGTATTTGTTTGGGATTGCATCCCCATATTCTAGACTAGTAGAAGTTTTGGTACTCAACTTTCAAATTCCAGGCAAAATATTACCGCAATCATTTATGACTTGGTTTTTCTTTATGAAAGATTGTTTTTAAATTGTTGAAATTGCTTATTTCGAATTGTTCGATAGACGGTGTGTTAGTAGTTAGTTGATTCTCTCATTGGAGGTTAGTGTGGGGTGCCACTCACAGCGCATCGTGATCGTGATAATATTACCTCTAAATACCATATATACATTGATTTGATTAATAATTTGTAAATTAGAACTTTCAATTTTTTTAATTCATTTAACTTTTAAAATTCTGACTTTATATCAAATACACATTCCAATCGACGAGAGGGAGTTGCTCAGATGGTAAGCATCCCTCACTTCCAATTCGAAGTTTGCAAGTTCGAGTCACCAAGGGAGCAAAAGGGGTGGGAGCTCCTAGGGTAGGGTAAAAAAAAATACACATTCCAATTATTATTCGTTATTATTAAATTAAATCAAATAACGTGTTGAACTTCACATCAAATTTGAATATCTCATCATATAAAATCATCAAACAAAGAAAGTTGGGAGCGAATTATGTTTGTCCACACTTTTGTTACAATTCTTCACGCGGTAATAATTATATAATGGTCCATACTTGAATATATAGAACATTTTATTACTCCCTCTGTCCAATTTTTACTCGTCAAGTGTTGATTTAGCACACATTTCAATGAATAGCAAATAAAGTAATAATTTCTTCATCACGTTATAAATATAATAAATTTAATGAACAATGGTAAAATAAAAAACACTTTTAAACTATGTGAAATTGAACAAAAAACCTCAATTAATAGTTTAATCTAAAAATGTCCATATTGTTAATATTCTGATCCAAAAATATCTTTATTGTTAGTATTTTGATGCAAAAATGTGCTATCGTTTTTTTGATCCAAAAGTATGGAGTAATAGGAGTATTTTTGGATCAAAATATTACCGGCAAGAATATTTTTGGACCAAACTATTAATAAAGGACATTATTATTTATTTTGACACAATTTAAAGACATTTTGATCCTTTTTTCGTAAATTTAATGTAATGAAAAATGATATACAACAGGAAAACATGAATTAAGTGGTAAATCATATTAATTGTCAACATTACTAAAAAAAATATTCAGCTCAAAATACTTGTCAATTTACAATAGTAAACTTGAATTATTAATTTTTTTAAATTTTATTCTTGAAAAATTAATAACTTTTTAAAATAAACTATATTAATTACACTGAAAAGAGTTGACAATAAATTGATAAAAAATATCTTGTATTTTTACAAAATATTTTTAAAAACGTGTAAAAACTAATATGAGACAAACATATTATTTACAAACACGTGATGGATAATATTATCAAAATACGGCAACTTATTGATATTGACGACTTGCTAACTTGTGGTCTCAAAAACATTACACACTATGGAAAACGTGATCAAGTAAGTGTTGTCGACATTCTCATAGCTAAAAGTCTCGATACAAATTTATTATTTTTATTAAAATAATATATAATTATTAAATTTAAAATCTAATTATTAATATTTAAAATTCATAAAATTAATATTTTGACTCCCGCCTCTATTCTAGTCATCACAAAAACAAAAGTGAGCGGAGAATCAAGAATGTATATCCGCTAGTGCAAAATGTTATTCTTATCCTAAAGTTGTCATATGTATAGGATCTTTATTTTTATTTTTATTTTAAAAATAAATTATATATTTATAAACTATAAAAAAAATATTAGTAACTTTAAAATATTTATATAAAAAAGTAATGATTAAAGTATAATTCATTTGGCTTTTAAAACTTGAATGGTACTGCTTAAATTGCAACGGAATAAACAATACTCTCTTTGTCTCAATTTATGTACACATTTCGAATATTAAGATTTAAACAATCTATCTTTGACCGTAACTTTTTCATATATTTTTTAAATATATTTTAAATCGTCAATTATTGTGACTTATAGTACTTTTTATGTAGTTTACAAATATATAAATTTCATTTTAATAAAACTGAAGATTCCATGAGCAAATTCTCGATCAAACTTAAACGGTTTGATTCTCAAAAAACAAAACAAGATTCAGTGATGAAACTTTTCACATTATTTATTAAGACTCCTTCGGTTTTAAGTATTTATTTATCTGATTTTGACTCAATATGAAGTTTAAGAGAATAAAAAAGACTATCGACATACTCATGAAAAGATAATCATACTAACATACGTAAGGAATAAAAATTCTACATACATGATACACAACACATTATTTTATTATATAACATAGACACTTTGAGACCTCCACTTCTCAAGCTTGCTTTCATCAACCAAGAAAATAAAAAAAAATAGAGGAAAAAATGTTGTTCAACTTTGATCTTTCAATTATATTCTCACATCTTTATTTTTTCTTCATTCCCTTAATAATAGTCTTGTTGTTTTTCATCATGAATATCTCAAAAACCATTTTAACCAATGTTTTCATATATCCCAAGTCTACCAAAATTCCAAGATCCTATCCAATTATTGGCTCTTATTTCTCAATCAAATCCAATATAAATCGTCGAATTCAATGGACATCTGAAATTGTTTTAAGTACACTACCATCTCTTACTTTTACACTTTATCGACCACTAGGCCATTGTCATATATTCACAGCCAACCCCTCTAATGTTGAACACATTCTCAAAACATGCTTTCATAATTATCAAAAAGGGTATCTTGGTAAAGAAACTTTAAAGGATCTTCTAGGCAATGGTATCTTTAATGCTGATGGTGAGATTTGGAAGTACCAAAGAAAACTTGCTAGTCATGAATTCAACTCCAAATCTTTACGTAAATTCATTGAGAATATTGTAGATGTTGAACTGTCTGATCGTCTCATTCCTATTCTGACTATGTCCGCGTCTCAAAAAAGTGTTGTTGACTTTCAAGATTTGCTTCAAAGGTTCACTTTTGACAACATTTGCATGGTTGCTTATGGGTACGATCCAGCATATTTGTTACCATCCTTTCCGGAGGCAAAATTTGCAAATGCTTTTGAAGAAGTTGTTCGTATTAGTAGTGATAGATTCAATTCCCTTGCCCCGTTTATATGGAAGCTCAAACGAATTCTCAACGTTGGATCTGAGAAGAAATTGAGAGTTTGTGCAACACAAATTCGCGATATGGCTAAGGAAATGATTAAGCAAAAGAAGGAAAGATCAAGTTATAATAAGAGGTCTAGTGACGATCTTCTTTCAAGATTCTTAATAAGCTCATCAGACGAACAACAAAACATGCATGATGAAGAGTTCATTATAGATATTGTCATTAGTTTTATCTTGGCTGGAAGGGACACAGCTTCTGCTGCACTAACATGGTTTATTTGGTTGATTTCGAAGAATCCAGAAGTGGAAAAAGAAATCTTGGAGGAAATAGCTAACACGACGACGTCTTCCTTAACGTATGATGAAGTGAAGGACATGCCATACACTCATGCATCGTTATGTGAAAGCATGAGACTTTACCCTCCCGTCCCTGTTGATACTAAAGAAGCCATGCAAGATGATATATTGCCTGATGGGACATTTGCAAAGAAAGGAACGCGAATAAGCTATCATCCATATGCAATGGGGAGGGTGGAGGAGATATGGGGGAAGGACTGGCAGGCTTTTAGGCCAGAAAGATGGTTGAAAAGGGATGTCAAGACAGGGAATTGGAAGTTTGTTCCTAAGGATCCATTTGTGTATCCAGTGTTTCAAGCTGGACCTAGGGTTTGTTTAGGGAAGGACATGGCGTTCTTGCAAATGAAGAAGGTGGTGGCCGGAGTTTTACCAAGATTTAGGTTTGTTCCGGTGGTGGATAAAGGTGAGGAGCCGGTGTTGATAGCTTACCTTACTATTAAGGTGAAAGGGGGTCTCATGGTGAGGATTGAGGAAAGGACAAATTAAAATCGTCCTAAGGTAAGAAAAAAAAGGATACATGTGCATGTGCATCGCGTGTATGCACATGCACATGTATGTATAAGACAAAAGAAAAGAAAAGGAACAAGATGTGTTGGTCTACGTCCAATTAGAGTAAAGTAATCAGTGTGCAATAAATGTTGTAGAAGGGTTTGAAAAGGAGGTATTTTGTTAAAAATGATCTATATGTGTGTGAGGAAGGTTTTTTCCTTTTTCATTTATCAAGTCTTTTTCTTATTTGTAAAATCTTATCAATGTTTATTGTGATCGTAAAATAATAAATAAATAAAATGTATTAGTATTGTTGTTTATATCATCACTAGTGTTTTTTTCGATAGGAGATTCAAATCCTATGTAAAATTTCATAACTTTGGAATAGTAAAAGTTGCTTTGTTTGTCCCATTTGGAATTATCATCAATTAATTCTTTTTGCTGCATGAAATATACACTGTTTTCATGAGATTTTTGTCAAAGACTAGTTAGGTGGTTTGGACTATTAAAATTCCTTTTTTGATAAAAGACTGTTTTAGTAAATTTTGAATTATTATTTGTTTAATTATAGTTATTTAATTAACAAGTAATTTTAAATAATAAATTTAATTGGTTGTTAATGGGTCAAATTCATTATTTATTTAAGGAGAAGCTGCCTAATTACACAAACATCCCTATCATATTTATTATTCTCTCTATAGTTTGAAAAAATTAGAGTACATTTTATCTCACTATTTAATAATTTCATACCAGATTTCAAGGTAGATACATGTGAATCACATTAGATACGCACTATATGCATGTATTTAGTGTGATTCACATGTATTTGGAATACCAGATATGCGAGTGAAAAATGAGAGTGGCGAGCGAGATGGGAGGGAGGCGAACGATATTTGTCTATGCCAGATACATGCGAATCCACTTTGATACAATATATCTAGAATAAATTACACCTAAGTTTGACCTCAGGTATCTAGACGTATCAGGACACACCAAATTCTGATAAATTCATAAATTTCAAACTAACATACATCTAAATAATTAGCTTCTAAACTAGCAAAATTTCGATAATTTACCTTTTATTTAATATTTTCTATATATGCCGGAGTTCTTTTTGGTCAGCTCATTTTTTAAAATTTTTTATATCTTTGGTACTTTTATCTTTTTACTACAGGTTGCTTTAATATCCCATATTATTACTATTTAATATATATAAAAACAATTATCTACGGAATGAGTTTACCATTTTATCTCTATTAATTATAAAGTGAATAAATTAAAAACTTAAGATTTTCAAAAAGTTCTACATTTTTCAAAATAATTAATTGTGAGGGTATAATAGATTAATTTTTTTTGTTCTTTCTTGATTTGTCAAAATGAACCAGTAAGTAATTAGAGACAAGTAAAAAAAAAAGGTGGACAAGTAATTAGGGACCAAGAAAATATTATTTTCTCTAATACCTTGTAAGTAACTATCTCTAAAAACTTTCCTTCCTTCCTAACCATTATGATCTCTCCACCATCACCACCCGTTTCCATTAATGTTTATTAGGTTTGGATGTGTAGTTAAGAGGTATTGGTTGTTGGTTGGTGACAATTGAATTGGTTTAATTACTTTTGCTCACAAGTGCTGTACTTGGTCCCCATGCTGTAGTCCTTTTTTCAAGAGAAAAGAGCATATGGTTTCATAATTGATATATTCACTTCGTTTCGATTTAAATAATGAGTACATGGTTGTAGGCCCAAGTAACACTATTATGGTATGTGAAAAAAAATGAGCTTATCGTTTTATTTTAGATAAATCCATCGACATACATTTAAAGTTGACATAATTTTTCACTTAAGACACCTAAACTAAGTCTTGTATTATTCAAACAAGTGATGTAGGGACTAACTTTACCATTTTGACACTTTTACACAATTCACACTTTGACATGTCATCGGCGAGTGTGTTTACACACTCTCTACTAAGTCTTGTATTATTCAAACAAGTGATGTAGGGACTAACCTTACCATTTTGACACTTTTACACAATTCACACTTTGACATGTCATCGGCGAGTGTGTTTACACACTCTCTACATAGTTGGTTGAGTTAGCGAAAAATATCAAAATGGCACAGCCAGACCTTCTATGGTGTTTAAATGGTACAAGACTTGGCAGTGGTTTTTAAACGAAAGATGTTGTTGTCTTTGATGTGTCCCCACTTTCTACAACCCCCAACTACGCTTTATTATTCACTTGTGTAAGTAATGAATAGGCACATAGTTGTACCAATTACAAGTAATATCGATCACTAGCAAAAGGAAGAAAGAAATCACTGATCATGCTTGTTTGCAAATTACTCTTAGCATATTCAACAGGTAAAGTAAAGTTGTTAGTAATTAAAGATAGAAACATTTATCAAAAATCATTTTGTGTTTTCTTGTTTTGCTTTGCAGATTTCAGAAATGGATATTGGCTTAGCAGTTGGTGGTGCATTTCTCTCTTCAGCTTTGAATGTTCTCTTTGATAGGCTTACTCCTCAGGGTGATCTGCTCAAGATGTTTCAGAAGCATACGAATGATGTTCGGCTCTTAAAGAAGCTGAGAATGACTTTGCTTGGTCTTCAAACTGTGTTAAGTGATGCAGAGAATAAGCAAGCATCAAATCAATTTGTGAGCCAGTGGCTTAATGAGCTTCGAGATGCTGTGGACTCTGCTGAAAATTTGATGGAACAAGTCAATTATGAGGTTTTGGGACTTAAGGTGGCTAGCAACCAGCAAGTAAGTGACCTCAACCTGTGCTTGAGTGATGATTTCTTTCTTAACATAAAGGAGAAGTTGGAAGACACTATTGAAACATTGAAGGATTTGCAAGAGCAAATTGGTCTACTTGGCTTAAAGGAACATTTTGGTTTGACTAAACGAGAAACTAGAACACCTTCAACTTCTTTGGTTGACGATTCTGATATCTTTGGAAGGCAGAATGATATAGAGAATTTGATTGACCATTTATTGTCTGAAGATGCAAATGGAAAAAATTGGACTGTAGTTCCTATTGTTGGAATGGGAGGTGTGGGTAAGACAACACTTGCTAAAGCGGTTTACAATGATGAGAAGGTGAAAAACCATTTTGGTTTGAAACCTTGGTTTTGTGTTTCTGAGGCATATGATGCTTTCAGAATAACAAAAGGGTTGCTTCAAGAAATTGGCTCATTTGACTTAAAGGTTGGTGACAATCTTAATCAGCTACAGGTCAAATTGAAGGAATGCCTGAAGGGAAAGAAGTTTCTTGTTGTCCTTGATGATGTGTGGAATGATAACTATAATGAGTGGGATGACCTGAGAAATCTTTTTGTTCAAGGAGATATGGGAAGTAAGATCATTGTAACTACACGTAAGGAGAATGTTGCCTCGATGATGGGTAGCAGAGCAATAAACGTGGGAACTCTGTCTAGTGAAGTCTCTTGGGATTTATTCAAACGACAATCACTAGAAAATAGGGATCCTGAGGAACACCCAAAATTTGAAGAGGTTGGAAGAAAAATTGCAGACAAGTGCAAAGGGGAACCTTTAGCTCTAAAGACACTTGCTGGTATTTTGCGCTGCAAATTAGAGGTCAAGGAGTGGAGAGACATTTTAAGTAGGAAAATATGGGACCAGCCAAGTTGTTTGAATGGTATATTACCAGCGTTGATGTTGAGCTACAATGATCTTCCTGCACATTTGAAGAGATTTTTTGTTTTTTGTGCAATATATCCAAAAGATTATCTATTTTGCAAAGACCAAGTTATTTACTTGTGGATTGCTAATGGTCTTGCACAACAGTTTCATTCAGGTAACCAATACTTTCTTGAGTTGAGATCAAGATCATTGTTCGAAAGGGTCCCAGAGTTTGAATGGAAACTGGAGGGATTCTTAATGCATGACCTAGTCAATGATTTGGCCTGAATTGCATCTTCAAAACTTTGTATTAGGTTGGAAGAGAACAAAGGATCTCATATGTTGGAACAAAGTCGTCACATGTCCTATTCCATGGGAGAAGGTGGTGACTTTGAACAGTTGAAACCCCTCTACAAATTGCAGCAGTTGAGGACATTGCTTGTAATCAATACTGATTACTCACCTCCGCTAACCAAGAGGGTGTTGCATAACAAAGTGCCAAGACTAACATCCTTTAAGGGCATTATATTTTAATCTCCAATCACTTCCCGAATCAGCACTGCCTTCCTCCCTCTATGAGCTGACCATCGCGCGTTGTGCTAATTTGTTGAAAGCAGTCTCTCTGCCCCCTCAAAGGTAGTGGTAAGGTCTATGTACACCTAACCTCATACTCCACCTGTGGGACTATACTGGATATGTTGTTGTTGTTGTAGTTAGTAGTAGGAGATTGTATTTTACTACTCCCTCTGTCCCATTTTATGTGAGATAGTTTGACTCGACACGGAGTTTAAGAAAGAAAGGAAGACTTTTAAAACTTGTGGTTCAAAATGAATGATAGAAATTTATGTGGCTGTAAATCATTTCATTAGAGGTAAAATAGACATTTTATAGTCAAATTATTATTGAGTATAGAAATGTGTCATTTTTTTGGGACGAACTAAAAAGGAAAGTAAGTCACATAAATTGAAACAGAGGGAGTACTTAGAATTGACAGCAGAACAAAGGAAGATCCATCTCTTATTAATTCTTCTAGTTTTAGCTGATGCACATAAGCTGTTCAAAATATGATGCTGTCTTACTTACAACACTTTGTTGCAATACACTGTGTATATACACTATTTAAGATATATACACATATATGCATACATTTTTTCCATAACAAGTATAAATAGAGTTGGATATATATTTCGTATTTTTATTTGCCATCACTACAAGACACTAAACTATGATTTAATGGTGCTACTTTATTGACACTACAAGTAAAAATAGTTTTATACAATATGAGTATCCACATATTATAATATTCTAACAGAGACTATTTTAGCTCTTGAGAAACTTCCATGGCCCTGTTCTAGTTCCTATCCTGCAAATGGACATGGTGAAATAGATTAGCTTATGCTTTAAATAGATTAGATTTAGAGCTATGTTGCTCGGACTCTGCAATGAGGGGTACGTGTCGAATCCTCCAAAACTAGTGTCATTTTGAAGGATATGACACGTGTGTAGCAACATTTTTGGAGAGTTTGAGCAACATAGATTCGGAGTGCATTAGAAATTGACCATATATACATACCTCCAGAAGCCTGCTAAAGCTCTGAGACTCATATAGATGGTTAGAGCCACCCAAATTCCGACGAATTTATAACTTGATGAAAGAATGAACAAGAACACAATGCTGAATAAAGCCACTGTTACCTGAACACAAAATGCATTCTCGGAATTTAATATTTGTTGAAATTTACTGTTTTGAGGGGAGGGGAGGGAGGTGTTTTGAGGAAAGCGCCGGCTTTAGTGTTTTGAGGAGATGGCGAAAAAGATGACTACATTTTAACTTGAGGATATGTTTGACTTGTGTTGTAGATAGAAGAAAAAAGAAAAGGAATGTCATGTGAGCTTACCATTGAGTAGGCAGAATATGCAAAGTCAGATGCGCCAAAGTTTACGCCATCAAAGACAAAGGCCAGGGCGTTGATAGGTTGTGTTGCTGTGACAAACTGGAATGGGAAGAAATTGTGAGGTCCAAAATCCATTACTTTACATCGAAAAGTTCTCTAAGGTGTATTGACAAAGCATATTAGGATATGGTGGATACCGGAATGCCAATGCCAATTAGGTGGATGACGTTGACGTCTTTTGTAAATAATCTTGCTCCAAAATGTAAACCAACTCCAAGGATAAGTGCTAGCACCAATCCTAGAACTAATCCCAACTGCAAAATTTTCAAGAATTGGAGGTCGAAAATAGTTCATCATTAAGGATACACGAACCTATACTAATAGAACAGCCTAAGTACGTACCTGCAACACTCTTGATGCTGTAGCAGTAGCCCTACTGAAGTCGTTTTGAGCAAATGCACTTGCTAATATGGCCTGATAGAGAAAAGAAAGGTCAAAGTTCTGAATTTTGTTTACAATTTAATAGTTTTGATGCTTTTGCAGGTTAGATTTAGTACATACATGGTGATAGTTCACGTAGAAAAAGGGAACAGTTGATGGTTGGGGTGTGAAACTCGCAAAAATATGACAGTTCAGGTGTATTTTTTATTATTAGCTCTAAAATATATTGTTTCTGCACAGAAGATCAATATTACTTGGTAGTCTACATTTTAAAAAAACTAGTAGTGCTAATTACTATTTCACATTTGGGCTTCCTAAGTGAAATTTTTTGTTGCGTTATAGCGAACAACAATTTAAGGTGCTAACTCATTTAGAGAAATACGAATCCAGTAGCCAAAGCTTTGTTGATATGGAAACATCTTCCGGTGTACACATGGTGACCTGTGACGGGTTAGTTTGAGAGGGATAATGACGATATTTCTTCAGTAAATAAAGCAGGAATTCAAGGACTATATGGTACATCCTTGGATAGATACTAGATAGGCAGGGTGGTGACCGGTGACATAACATCCTTCCCTGCTTGTCTAACTCAAGCCAGATAGCAGAAATCACTCAGAATAGTCGTATTTAGAACACATGTAAGTCCATATCGAAAGATAAGGAAGGTGAGTCACAGGGGTGGCTCAATGCCTTTAAAAATGAGGCATATGCCTTGGCCCCCAAAATCGAAGGGCCTAATTTTTTAGTAATAATAAAATTATCATAAGTTTTTTTTAACAAAAAAAATAAAGAATGTTTTAATTTGTTTCGAAACATTAAAGAATGTTTCTTTTTTAATGGATCAATTTTTAAATTTAACTTCCACATGATATGTTTAAGACCACAAGATTAAAAAATATTTTGGTATATATATATATCTTTAGTTTAAGATTATAAAAAAAATAAAACTTGTTTTATTAAAAAGAAAGAAATAAATTGAATCTCGGATATAAAAAAAATAATTAAAATTTAGGCCTCCAACTTATTTTTGGCTTTAGGCCACTAATTAGCTTGAGCCGCCACTGGTGAGTCAAAGCAAAAAGACAACCCTGGTCGAACAGTAGACAGACAGGCAAGAACAGAAAGGCTCACTACAACAGTTGAAATGACAGGAAGATCATATATCACCTGACCAGCAACGGCCAAACCATCAGCTAAAAGAGATGTAGTCAACCAAACCTGCAAGCAGACCTGAAATGCAGCCATTTCTGTGGGTCCTAACCTTGCAGCTAATGATGCAGCTAACGTTACACAAAACGTCACTGCTATGACCCTCATTAACAATAGAAATCCTGAAATTCCGGGGAAAAAAAGAGGATGAAAAGTAAAGGAGACAACAGTTAATGAACTAATTCCATCTTATTGTTGGAACATTAGAAACTTTCTTTTAATTAGTAGATCGAAAAGCAGAACGAAATCTAGTGAATAAAAGCATTTCACATTGTCAACAGTTTGATATCCTAAGAATCTGCCCGTCTACTCTTTCCGTATTCAACTTCCTTTTGCAAATGCCAAAGCAATTAGATAACATTACATAGGAACACAAATATAAGATGAAGACAGACCGAATGAATTGAACACGTTACAAAAATTCTGTAGACTAAAAAGATGAAAGAAGGGAGACATTAAGAATCTAACATAAGCATTTCTTAAGCCTTGTTATACCAAAATTATACGTTTGAAGAGTTGATTTATGAGATGGTCACTCAACTAATAGTTATTCACTCAGAAAGTCACTTTCTTTATTGAAGAAAAATGAGAATCAAGAAGAAGAGCGACTTTCTGAGATAATAAGTATTAGTTAAGTAACTATCTAAGAACTCGACCCTACGTTTGAAGTAAAGATTAACAACATCAGAGAAAACCTCACCATTTGTTAGAAATCGAGCAAATTGCATATACTTTAGACTAGGAGGTAAGAGATCAACTTTTTCCATCAATCTCCAAAACAGTATTACTGTAATTAGGTACCTGCACTACCAAGTCATATAAGAATCTACGTCAATGATATATCGGAAAACTATTCTCTCACAAATTTTGTTTTTATGGAGACATGATAGAGACTCACTGTGAAATTACATGAGCAATTGCAGCACCTCTGACACCCATATGGAACGCAAAAATGAATATGGGGTCCAAAATTATGTTTGTCAAATCTCCAGCCACTGGCGAGATCAAAGCACAAAAAGAAAAAGAAAGAAACTGAGTTAGATTTTTCTTAACTGAATTTGAACTTCATCTGTCAATTTCTTAGTAGCTCACCAGTTGCAAAGAGTGGAGTTTTCGTATCTTTAAATCCTCGAAAAACTCCTTGCATGGCTAATGAGAGAAGAACTGCCGGTGCACCGAGTGACCTCAATTTTAGGTACTCTTGAGCTGGTTTTAGCATGGGTGATCCCTGTAATATGAGAGGACTCAACGAAGGCAGATGGAACATATATTCAACGAGTTCAACCGTTCAACTGAAGCAGTTGAAAGTTGTGTCTGTTGCTACTTTATTAAGAACTTTACTTACATGTTTGACTCCCATGAAGCTCAATATAGGCTTTGCTCCGGAAATTAGAAAGGCGGCTTGGATGAAGCCAAGGATGGCACCGATGATCAATGCAGACGATGCAGATGGAATGTGCTTCTTTTCAGGCTTTGGCTTCACAACTTCAAAGGATGTAGCTGTCGTTTCGGACTTGTACACACTCCCTGCAGAATCAATTGATATAACGGGAGACAATACCATTATCAAGAAGCGGAAGGAACTTAGATAAAATCTTCTCCATATAATAGTGTGATAAAAAACATGGATTTCCAACATACTGTTTTGAGGTATTAGCTCTTTGTTTTCACTGTTCGATTGCGACTCTGTATCCAATCCTTCAACATCTTGTGATTGTATATCCTGGCTTTCGTTGTCTCGTGGTTCGGGACTTACTTTTGTGATGGCATCCTCCTCAGCAACAAAAGAGGTAGTGACACTGACAAGCGGAAAAATTGCAATCCTTGATGCTTGATTGAAAACAGCAATCGAAATTCCCACAGCAGCAAGCTCAACAGGACCTATATCAAACAATTTTTGAGGTTATAACTTACAAAATCTGTTTCTGTAAAGTAGTACTCCCTCCATTTCAATTTGTTTGTCTTGAATTCCATGCCAAGTCAAAACCAGACAAACAAATTGAAACGGAGGAAGTAGTTATAACAATCTTGCTAACGTCTAACAGTTACCTATTTGGCCAATGAATGCTGTATCAACCAGAGATGCAATAGGATCTGCTGTTAAAGCTAGTGCAGCAGGGAGCGCGATTCTTGCAATCTCGCGGCCTAACTCGTCCAATTTAAATACTGATCTGCTCATGACACACACAATTAATTGGAAAAAAAAAACAGAAATATATTACTAATAACTTGTGAAAAATCTTAACATTTCAAAAACATCAAAAGGTTCTTAGAATAACTACCGGATCACCTAAAAGATAACTACAGGTAACCAACTAACCATCCTTGAAACCTAAAGTTAGTGCAAAAAAACTACTTATAAGGTGTTGGATACTCTTAACGGTGTAAGTAACGGTCCGGAGTTGGACAAAGTGGATAATATCACATAGCTCAACAATAATAACATGTTAAAAAAAATAGGTTAATAGTTATATCTTTTACAAAATGATCACAAATATGAAAAAGGAAAAGAGAAATACCTTGCTTCCCTAAAGAAAATGCAGAATGGAACTTCTTTCTCTGCCATACTAAATTGCTAACTCACCAAGAAAATTGTTTCCACTCCCCTGACTGAAAATGTCAAATTCTCAATTAACAAAACACAATCCAGATTTCCTTCAACATACATATAATGTACATCCCCACCCCCCACCCCCACCCCCACCCACCCTCACAACAACTTAACACACATGTGTATCGTCATCACCGGCGGAGCCAAAATTTTCATTAAGTAATTTCAAAAATATGAAAAAGTAAATACACAACAGTTTGATAAGATTACCCATGGGTCAATCTAGCCAACATATTAGTCTAACTTTTTATGGCTTGTCATGACTTGAGCCTACAGGACGTGGCCGGCACTAGAGAACCATTGCTGGTCCCCAAGCAAGCCCTTGTCCTGGCTGACTTCTAAGTAGAAGACTAACTCAAGCATTAGAAACTGAAGAAAAATTTTAAAACAACTTACTGAATCTCAAAACTATTTGAAAATACAGAAGCTAAAGGTACATAAAAAGATCATATACCATTTTAACCTTGTATATACAATGAAATTTTCCAGCGAATGCAAAAATAGGTTAAGGAAAGATGCAACAAAGTAACAACTTACTTCCAAGAAAATTGAAATTAAGTTTCATTCAAAACTAATTAGGACCAAACTAAGAAAGAAATTAATTTCAAGAATTCAAAGTTTATAATTATAGTATAAACTTACCAAACTTACAAGAATTTTATGAGAGGAGAAATAATTGTGTTAGCTTTCATTGTTCACTAAAAAAAGTACCTCTCTATTAATGGACCTAAATTATAGATGCAAATAAGACGAATACGAATTTTCTTTGCTCCAAAAGTTTCTCTGCTTTTTTTTCTCTTTTTTGTATGTACATACTTTAGGCCAGGATAGGTTGTCTCCGTCACACTTTTTGGAATGTGATTCTTTTAAATTTTTTACATGATATATTTAAAATTATAAATTAAAAAATATTTTGTTATAGTTTTGCATATTTTTAATTATTAAATGTAGAATTTAATATTTTTTTTATTTTCTTAAACACAGTGTCAAATTTGATTGAGAGAAGTTTCTCAAATTCTTGGAAGACCATAGTCATGAAGTTTGATTGGACACGTGTATTTTTCTTCGAAATCTTAGTTGGTCACTTTCTTTGAATAGTTGGCATGTCGGTTTTTTTTCCCCCAATTTATGTGTTACTATTGATTAGTAAAAAATAAATTATAATTTATAATTTAAAATAAAATTTATATATTTTATGTAACTTTGGTCATTTTGGTCATTTTTAATAAAATTAAAAGGAAATTTTAAAATTAAGTTTCTCTAATTATAAAAAAATATTTTTTTGAGAACAAATTAGAAAAAAAAAAGTTTCATATTAAGAGTTTGGGACAGAGAGTATTATTTTACTAGCTTTTTTTTTTTGTAAAATACAAACCTTTCGTTACTATATTTTGAAATATGAATACACAATAGCTCACGTCTGATTTCTATCTTTAGAGCATGAAATCAAAGACTCTGAATATATATATTTTCGCCGATATTTGTTGTATATAAACTAAAATATTTAGAATACTTTAGAAAAATTGAAAACCATATATAACTCATTTTTATAGCTTTGTTACTTAAGCACCTTTAAATTAGAGACAAATGAGTAACAAACAGTTTTAGAATTAAAAATAAAGCAATCAAATAACTTTTTTTAAGGAATATGCAGAAATCTTTAAAGAATGATTAAAAATAGTATGAAAAACAAACATGGGAGAATTTAATAAAGTTTTTTTTTTTTGCTTAAATTAGGTGAACAATGAGAGTGTAGTGCACCTACATGTGTGTTTGCCTTGGAAATTCATGTTCGATTTTTTTTTTTGGGTGTGAATAAAATTTATCTCATAATTTTTTGAGTTAGGTGTGAATAAGAAATGAAAAGATTTTTTTTTTTTTGAGTCATGAAAGAAAATTGTTGAGTATAAATAAAAAAGTATTTTAATTCAAGTTTAAAGAGTTAGGAAAGATGCTTTAACTTTTGCGTCTTATTTTAAATAAAGGTAACGATATGCTAAAATGAACAAGTATTTTATTCTGTTAACTCTTACAAAATGATTATTGATTATAAATAAATAAAATGAACTTTAAACCTTGAAGAAAAATAAAAAATGAGTCATCATTTTTCAAGTTGAATCGAATAAGCCAACCTTCTAAGATAAAAATATCCTTAATGGAAAGAATATTAATGCAACAAAGAAGAAGACAACAACAATTTGGAGTACTGATGCTTAGGGAGTTAGTAGTCTGTATACGAATTTGATCGAATTTAATCGATTTTGTTTAAATATTATAATTAGATATATATATATATATATATATATTTATTTATTTATTTAATTTAAAACCTATTTATTATTATTATTTAAAATTATTATTATAAAATTGAGAACCAATAAAATTGAAATGATAGTTTCTTATCTACTGATGCTTCACGCACTAAAACAAGAATCTATTTCGATAAGGTGGATTGATATATAATTTAAGCCTTTTTGCTTTCATAATTGAACAATTATTGATTTGGTTCTGATGCTCCATGCACTAAAGGAATGAATCAATATATCGATTACAAAGTGTATTCGAAAATTATACATGCTATTTTCGCATCATCGTGAACAAATAAATGAGAATAAAAAGAGATTATCAATTAAATATTTGTAAAGACTATATAAAGAGATAGGATATATATTGTAGATATAGGGACTTGATTATAAATATGAGTTATTACATATTATTACAAATAATTTTTTACTTTATTTGAAGTTGGAGTTAAAGATGAAGTTGAATTAGGTTATAGTTTTTGCAAATAATATTTGGTTGTTAGAATGTATTTTTCCTATAAAAAAACATGAAATATAATTAAATTTTCATAATCCAACTGATCATTTTCAAATAAAATAAAAAATAATTCCAAAAAATAAAATTAAAAAATTCTCATGATCAAGGAGGTATTAGTTTCCAAATTTGGTGTATAGTTAACAATACATTATATTATACATGTGATATGTATTCAATTCTCTTAAATCTGTTAATAGTCTATTTTTACACTACTATATGAGGATACTATCAAGCATGTGAAGAAGACATTCTATATAAAAAGCTTTCCTTTTACACCACATATATATGTTCTATAATAATTGAAAATGAAAGATTCCCAACTCTCTACTAACCAATGTGGTAGTCATCTCAATTACATCTTCCATGTTTACCCCCCACCAACACACACACACATAGAATGATAGAAATGCCTTTTCTTTTAATAATAGACATATAATGATCAAAAACACGTCTAAAATATATATATTTAGGAGTTTTTTTATCTGAATTATTAGTGGTTGCATTTTCTATTTGAATTAACACCGGCTATTTATCAAAACATGTCTCATCTTGTATCTGATGGAGTGTGGTCTACACCCTCTTTATGGATTATTTTTTCATTTTTAAAAAAAAATATAATGGTAAAAAACACACTTAAAATATAACTGTTTTGTGAGTTTTCTACCTGAACTATCACCGATTATTTATTAAAATAAGTCTCAAAATTAATGAGTCAATAATTGTCACATGGACAAAATTATTTTATGGGGAAATTAAGTTGTTATGCGCGTTTGACGTTTGTATTCAAACACTTGATCTAGTCTGCTTTGAGCTGTGTTTTGAAAATAGTTGATGATAGTTTAGTTAGGAAACATAAACGCCTACTTGAAAAATCAAATATGAAACTCACAAAAATAATACTTACAATTATCTCTTAATAAACAAAAGAAAATGTAGTATTATGTATTAGTATTAATTTCATCATTTAAGTATATTGGTCTAATTCAATCATTTTAATCAAAATTTATGATTCAAAAAAAGAATTTCCATTTTGCCAAATAAAAGTTGCAATATCGAAGCGCTTGACAGCATACCTCTTGTGAGCTATGAGGAACAACAATCCAAGATCAAGGATGTGAAATATTCTGGTCATGAATTAAGAAGGGGGAGGAGTTATTCCACTTCCATTTTTATATTTCCTTTTTCGAACTACTTTGCTATGTTTTTCAAATTGAGGGTTAGTTAGAATCAATCTCTCTATTTCTACGAGTTGGAAGTAAAATTTATATACACTCTATCTTTTCCAAACCTCACTTGTGAAATTACACTGAATATGTTATTGTTGTTGAATAAAGAAGGGAAAGTACATAGTAATTCCACTTTTTAGCACTTACTACCATGTTTGGCAATTCAAATCACCAACAAAGTTGTAATATGCAACCAAATGTTATGAAAATATTTATGTTCCAATGATCAAAAACTAGGTCCAATAGCACTTTTAAGTTGCCAACCAAAGAATCAGCAAAGTGGTGAATGTAAAAAAGAATTGAAGTGAGCTATCACTCAGCTCTTACAATTTGAAGTTTCAATGTCAAAATTTGCAGAAAAAAAAACTTGAACTTCAGCTATAAATGGACCTAATTTTACATACTACCATTCTTTTAACTACACAAGTCTCCACCAAAAAATTACCAAAACTTATTTCAAGAAAAAAGAATAGTGAAATCTAATCTCAACGTCCACGTCAAGATCATATGAGGAGAGCTCGTAACAGGTATCGTTAACTACTGTAAATCAGATGCTGCCAGAAACTCTACCATAAGCCAATGGCCTTCCACCAAATTCCTCCAACGCCAAGCCAGATAATAAGGTTGACGACAGAACATACAAACCCGTATCCCCACCATTTCGCGAGGGGGACATAGTTTGCACCGTAGAATACAGGGGCTGATCCAATTCCATAGTGAGTAATGCCACCCATAAGGTTCGAGAGGAATGAGAGCACCAACGCTCCCAAGTATGGTGGAGTACCTAGTGCACTAGCAACAGATAAGAATGCTGTGAACATTGCTCCGATATGAGCAGCTCCACTTGCAAAGAAATAGTGGGAGTAGAAGTATAGAAGTACAAGAATTCCGAATGATAACTGCCATGAAAGACCTAATCCACCAACAACCTGAAAAATAGAGCGAGTAAGTCAAGCACGAGCAATAAATTAATGGAGCAACTCCTATACATTTCGTCACATGGTCACACAGCTAAATCCTTATAGAGTTATAGAGATACTATACCAATGTCTGATGGTGGTACATATTGTTAATAAATAATACATAATCATCAAGTAGATAAGAATGAATCAGAAGACTAGTTATAACACGGATCATCCTTCTAAGAGCATTATAAATAAGCATCAGAACATGATAATTTAGTCGCTTATGTAAACAATTCCAAATACAAGACTCTGTCATCTTAACTACTGTAAATGATGCTTATAAGGTTTCAATAGATATCGTTGAGAAGTTACTATTGATAATGTTCAGCATTTTGGTCTTCGATTCACACCTCCAAAGACATACCTAAGTAATAACTTACAGGCATTTAGGCTCAAAATCTTATATTCGATTCTAGACTTGCAAATGACCTAAGAATGGATCAGCAAGCGCAGGAAGCAGTTTGATATCCATAAGTGTCAACTTCCTTTCAAGCACAAATTAACTGAATACTATTCAGGTATGAACTGTAGCAATAAAGCAAACCAAATATCATTCAGCGAAAATAAGAAATGAAAACAAACCTTGACAACGGTCTCACTAAACCAAGAGATGAGACCATATTTGTTCAGATAGCCAGCCATTGCAATCAGTGCAGCAAACCAAGTAAGGGTGTCCCAAGCAACAGCCTCACCCAAGCATTCCTTCCATGTGACTACCCCAGTCACAAGGAGTACAGATAGACCAAGAATTGCTGCAGTAACAGCATCAACCTTTAATGCACCGCCAAAAACCCAAAGTCCGACCTGGAAGAGAGCATTCAGAGTGAAACATCAGTAGATGGTATCATATAAATTCAAGCTACATTGATCAATTCTGAACAAAAGGCATAGGCAAGATCAAATGCAGAATGCATTTTAATATACTCCAACAAATACCAGGCTAGAGTTCGAGCTATTTTATTTGCAATATAAATTATGTCACAAGGAGGTTAAGGAAGAAAATGCAAATATATATATATATATATTTGCCCAAAACTTAGTGGCACATCATTCTCTATCTCTCTGTTTATAAGTCTGTGATGAATGAACTGACATCTAGTGAACAAGAGAGAAGTGGTTGGCCAATGACGATTTCAGAAAGGGACAAACTAATAATGCAGCATCCAGAAAGGGACCAGCTAATAATGCAAATTAACAAGGCCAGCGTTGATGCAGCTTCACTGGCTCTAGACTACATTTGCGCGTTTTCACAAAGTATAATAGGATCATTAGCTAGTCCAACAGAGCAACAACACTATAATTAAGAAAGGTAAACTTATACTCATTAACAAACTCACTCTATAGACCTGTACACGTCTGCATCATAGCAATAATCCTCTTCTACCAAGCATTAATGTGTACTAATCCCATATATCTAAATTCTTAATTCACATCCTAATCTTAGGCTCTCTACATCACACCCTTTGGGATGCATCCCTTCCCCTTCCCAGGTCAGTGCATGAACGCAAGAGGCTTTGTGCAACGAGCTGCCCTTTTTACATCCTAATCTTATCTACTACTTATGGATGTTCCTTAGTTCAGATATTTTCAGAAATCTACATGAATAAATACATTTCTACTATCAATCAACAAGTTTAAGCAAATGTGACGAGTAAGCAAAATTAATCATTTTTTTCGTACCGTAAGAAGCAGAGTTCCAGCCATAATAATCTCATTCTTAGACATTGGCCCCATCTTCTCCAACCTCTCCTTAGCCAACCTAGGAGCATCAGGGCTACTCTTCACTGTAGGTGGATAAATGATATACAACAACAATGGAACCACAATCAAAGACACCAAACCAGGAACTATAGCTGCCTTAGCCCAATCCATCCACCCAATTGTCTGATTAATAGTACTTAGAGTCAAATTTGCACTCAAAGGATTAGCAGCCATAGCTGTCAAGAACATAGATGATGAAATAACAGATGTCTGAAAACAAGTAAGCATCAACCAAGATCCCAACTTATGTTCAGTTCCATCACCTGCATTACTTCCACAAGCCACACAAAGTGACTTAACTAATGGCAGAAAAATCCCACCAGCCCTTGCAGAAACAGAAGGAATAGCAGGAGCCAAAAGGGCTTCACTGAAAACCAAACTATAACCCAACCCCAATGAAGAACTACCAAACAATTTCACAAACTGATAAGCAATCCTATTACCTAATCCAGTTTTAATAAACCCTCTTGCAAAGAAAAAGGCAAGAGCAATTAACCATGGAATTGGATCACCAAAAGCTGAAAATGCAGCAGCAAAAGTAAGAGTTTTAGTCAACACACAAGCACCAAGACCCATAAGAGCTACAGCTCCAAGAGGTAATGGTTGAGTAATAATCCCAACAATTGTAGCAAGAAAGATAGCCAATAACTGCCATGCATTTTTTGTAACACCAGCAGGTGCAGGGATAAACCAGAGAATAACCCCAGTTGCTATTGAAGCAATCAAAGGCTTCATTGCTGCACCTTGCCATGGAGGCTGCTGCTGTGGAACTATTGCAGGAGAAGAAGCTGAAGCTGAAGCCGAAGTCTTTACAATAACCCTTCTTGATTTCTCAAGATTCAATCTTTTTCCTCCAAGATTCAAACTTTTTCCAAGATTTGTGGTTTTTAGTGATGTTTGAGTAAAATGAAGAGATTGGGTGATGGAAATACGTGGTTTTTGAGATGGGGTTGGCCGGAGACGAAGGTTGACGGCAGAGGTTAGGGCCAAAGACGCCATCTTTTTGATCTGTGAAACACACACAAAAGGAGCAAATCTGACAGAAATAGGAGAGTTGAAGTAAATCTGTGTGGTGAATCTCAACCGTTGATTTATAAATTGGACGGCTACGATGGGATTTGGAATATACGGCAAAAGAGAGGGCCAGCTTGATCTGGTCTGTTGTGTCGCATAGTGAACTCCGTCTCTGCTTCTTTGCATACTCCGTCACTGTTCTTCATGCTAAAATACGCAGTTTCGACAATGAGCTAACGTGCACGTTTCCACGTGGCGACATATGAACGGTCAAGTGCTGTACAGATGGATCTACGTGGCATATTTTCATTTGATGGAAAGGTAAAGTCAAGGGGTTTTGAGAGTATGTATGATGGAAATGACTAAAGAGTACTCAACATTTATAGTCTAGTCGAATTTGAGTTTCTTTAGATACGAAATCGTTTTTGTTGAAAATATCTTAACTTTAATTTTGGGACTCTTAATTCGGATTTCAAAATGGAGGGGGATTATAAAGTAAAAAAATATTTTTTTTATATTAATAAGGTGAAAATTTAGATAATTAATCAATTGATATATTAAGATTTTTCGTCTATTATTAACTTAGATAACAATTACTTGAATAAATTTAAATGGAAGTGTACAATTCAAATTTTAGAACAATAAAAAATATAGATAAATTAGTTATTGTTTTAATTTATTTGATCTATTTTTTAAAAGGGAAAATTGTATGAAATAGCAAACTGTTAATTCAAATTAAATGTTATAGCCATAGTTTATTTTAATTGTAATTCGCAGCAAACATCCCCCTTTTTTTGCCATCTAATTCGATATACAATTAGCCATTTTACACATTTCGGTATAAAATGTATAAAATGCGTTTGTGTTTGTATAAAACGGGAGAAAAGTGTATATACAAATACAAATACAAATACATATATTTTCGTCCTATACATTTATAATTATACAAATACAGATCTTATTATACAAATTACAATGTATAAATGAGTTTTTACAAAACTGAACAATTTGTATAAAACAGGATGTTTGTAGCGAATTATACAAATCAAAAGCTCCATAGAAAACATAAAATTTGCTATGGAACACAATTATGCAAACTATAGCTATAACATACAAATATGATTTTTATGTTTGCTATATGTGAAAGTTGCTCTTTTGAATATTTCATAAATAGCAAAGATAATAAACATAAGAAATCTCCATAGCTATAGTTGAATAAAATTTGTTGCTTAGAATGACTTCTTCAGCAGGAAGAACACCATACTAACCGAGTTCAAGAAATCTAACATAAGAGTATTGTGTTTATTTTTTTGGTTTTAAATTTAAAACTTATGTTATATTTTCAATTTTAATTTATGTTAGTAGTATTGATTTGAGACTTCACAATGCAATTCATTTAGTTTTTTAGTTAAATTTGATAAATTATCTTTTTATTAAATATTTTATAATTTATGACATTTTATTTACAATAACAATCTTTTTTGTCAAACATGCCTTTCATGATGACTTTCCATACCAACTTAAGTATATTTCAATAGGAAAATGCTTTTAAAAAAAAGACAAAATATTTAAGCCTAGTGGATTGAGGGAGGTGGAAGATAGTATACTCTCTCTCTATCCAACCACACTTGTTTATAATTGATTTTGCATATTTAAAAAAAAATTATAAATAAAAAAGTAATGTTACTATATCATTCTTTAAATATAATAAATATAATGTCTTAAAATATATAATAGAAAAATAACTACAATTAATAATAAAGATACATTAAAAATTAAATATAAAATTATTTACTAATTTTATAAAATAAACACATATTATTTGATATATCTCAAAAATTAGTATAGACGACAATTATTATTAAACGGAGAGAGTAATAAGTAGACCTAGACCCCTAGTGAATAAGGACATAATTTACAAAAAAAAGTTGTGAGGTTCAGGTGAATTTGGCTCAATAAATTCTGTGACCTTTGGATCAGAAAAAGAGACACTTACTTTCTTCTTTTGATTGATTCACTCACAACCTCACACTCCTTTTCCCATTTGTCTTTTTCCAAACATGCCCATCACTCCCCATTTATGTGGTTGTCAATATATTTGCCCTTTTGCAAAACCTTGATTAATTTATATTGAATGATTCTAAGTTGATGTGCACACATTAGTCAATATGCTTTGAGGTTTTATGAATTAACAATAAGTTAATATATATCATAATAATAATAATAATAATAATAATAATAATATATTTAATCTAATCTTATAGAGTATAGAGTGAGTTTGAAAAATGTTATCTATGTGAGGTGGAGAAATTGTTTTCGGTAGATTCATGACTTAAAATAAAAATAATTTGGAAAAAGACGTAATGTATATAATTAAATAAGATAGGATATTTTAAACATTTTCTTTCCTTTGCTTTTTTTCAATTTGTTTGACTTATTGATTTGATACAAAGTTTGAATTTTGTGATCTTAAATTTTAAAAAAAAATTAAATACATCAAAATATTCTTTAAATTTGTGATTTTAAACATGTCATCAAAATTGGTATTATTGAATGAATAGAATGGGCTGGGTCGGTTGTGGGCTGAGATTTGGAGAAAAGAATTGGGCCTGCTGGGTTAGTCTTTCATGAGAAAGGCCCAAAACAAAGGTCTTAAGGATGAGGTAATCAAGTGGCTAATATTGCAATTGAACAATAGTCAAACGAGTTTCAATTGTAGCCAATTGGTATTAAGAAAATAGCCAATTGAAAATATTACGAATTTTATAAAAACTAATTCTTTTAAATTGTTTGAAATTGAAGAAGCTCGATGATTAATTCATATTGTGGAGGGTCAAAATTGGGTGTCAACAATCACGCACTGTAGGGCCCATTTGAGAGTGGCGCTCCCAACATGATTTTCTCCATACCCAGAACTCAAACCTGAGACCTCTAGTTAAGGGTGAAACACTCTCACCAATGCACCACAACCCATGTTGGTGCACAATATATACTTTACTACAAAGGAAACTTATACAATAGTTGATAGGCTTGTGTGTAATCCAAAAAAATATGATGATTTGTCTATTATAATAGCATTGATGAATGAAGTACTTTATTCATTTCGATTTATATTAAACATTGGTATTGTTTTTGTAAATCTTCATATGGAAAAAAAGTCAACACTTATAATTCCTTTTTATGATATTATTTAATAATTGCGATAGAAGTGTACGGCGTCGCTTTGGCCGAGTGGTTAAGGCGCTTGCCTGCTAAGTAAGTGGGGTTTCCCCGCGTGAGTTCGAATCTCACAGGCGACGTTGCATTTTTTTTGGTCTACCTTCCTGTCATTTGTACTGGATTAATTAATCAAATAAAACCGTATATTTGCATCAATCAAAAACACTAAGAATGGTTTAACATTGATTTGCTAACTTAATCAATCCAAAAACAAAATTCAAGGAAATGTCAATTCAGACTCTTTAAATATGACTTTAAAAGACAGGTTTACATTATTAACAAGATCAGAGAAGCAAAATTGAGTCCAAATGACTTTACCAAACTGCAGATAGTATGATAATAGATTAAATTATCCTAAAATACTAAAAAAGTGCAGACAAAAGTATGATTCTTGCAAACAAAAGCACCAAGTAAAATATCTATGATGCTCGGACTCTTTAAGAATATAGTAGAGAGTGCGTGTCAAATCCTTCAAAAGTAATGTATTTTGAAGGGCCCGGTACAAGTTCAACAACAATTTGGAGAGTCACAACAACATATATAGTTCCCCATCTGATGAAATGGAAAGTAAAGGTCCAACACTCTCACCTAAAAGCACAAGAAATAGCTACAAAATGTGCTCAAAAAGTCACAAACAAAATTAAAGACAATAACTAAGAAACCCAAGAATTATAAACCACATGATCGTACCATAATATCTACCACCAATGGAAACAATTCAATCATAAAACACCAAATAAAAAATTGCTGAGATCAAATGAAAAAGTTCATACCTATCATCGTCAACCTTTTGCACCTATTTATTGGGTATTTGCACTTCTCCTCTTCACATGTATGAACCTTCTTAGTGTCACTTCTCCTATCTTGCTCCGTATATTCTAGTTTTTAATCCCGTCTCTTAGTGTGCTCACACATCTACCTAAGCATTCCCATTTTTGTTGTAGTTTCTGGAGGTATATGTTCTTGATTGATCAAACTCTATCACGTATAATGTAGTTAATCTAACAATCATTAGACACAACCTACCTATACTTATGGTAGTACATTCTTATCACATAAGACACCGGGTGTGGGCCTTCATTTATCTCGCTCTAATACGTTGTGTGACATCGTCCTCGATTTTCCATTTTCTTGAATTATTGATCCAAGATACTTGAAGCTTCCTCTCCTAAGAATGAGTTGTGTCAATTCTCACTCTCACATCCGTCTTAGGTGATGTGTCACTAAACTTGCAGTCGATTAAGGAGTCTTCATATACTCTGTTTTTTGTCCTACTAAGACTCTAGGGCATGTCTACAAACTTCTAGCTATTACTAATTTTATTGCGTGTCTCGTTAATTAGTACTACGTCATAAAAAAATAACACACATCATAGTACCTCCCCTTAAATATGTCGTGCCAATTCATACATTACCAAGGTAGGTAAATATATGATAAGAGCCGATTTCAGCAACCCTACACGACTGTGAAGTATTCTGAGTTTCCTTCCACTATTCTCACTCAGATTTTAACACTATTATACATGTTCTTAAATATTATAATATATACCACATATATAACTCTAGATTCTGAACATCTTTCATAAAACCTCCTTTGGTTTTATTCAAACTAAAAGAATTTTCAAACTACCAAAAAAAACTAAAAAGTCAAAGGGATTTTATTCTAATTATTTTGCCTCATTTCATAATCCATTTTCTTTGTCGTGTACTAATAACAAATACTTTGTGGCCTTTTTTTTTTTATTGCATAGCGCAATTCTACAAAAGCAAGAACATCAACCTTTGCTCTTCTTTATTTGATACTACATTTTCTTCAAATTTTCCTTGTGCTATCTAAATATTTCCAAGTCGAGGAAACATAAAGATAAAAAGCCTAGGCTAAATAAACAAAATAATGAAAACTCTAAATACAAAGCTAAATAATTAATTATCAACTTCAAATTTCTATTTGAACAACTTCTTACTATTATTCATATGCTTGAATTATCTCTAAACAAAAGTAGTTTCATCAATTTCGACATTGCTTATTCATAGGGTATTATAAGTTCAAGACAAGTCGCTATGTTTAAATTGATAGATATATGCTTCCCTTAGGTAGCAACACTAATGCATCTCGATTCAAGTTTGAGTGGCAATATATGATCCGATAAAAAGATCAATAAATCTTATAATGAGTTTAATTTTCATTTTTATAAAAAAAATTTCTAATGAAAGGACTCTTATAATTTTCTTTATGATATTAGAATTTCTTTTGGTATCAGTTTAATGTATATATTAAAGAGAAGCTATTTTTTTTTTTTTAAAAAAAACTAATCTATTTTTATTTGTGGTTTGTTTTCTAATGTTAAGTTTCCAGTATTTTTTATGTATTATATTCCTTTCTGTTTTATGAACTACTAGTATACGTACCCGCACGTTTCCCAACAAATATTTATTATAATTATTATTTTAAATTATCTTAGATTGTCATATCTCGTTCCAACATGTTAAGTTCTTTTAATTGTGATACAAGTGCATAGCGTCGCTTTGGCCGAGTGGTTAAGGCGCTTGCCTGCTAAGTAAGTGGGGTTTCCCCGCGTGAGTTCGAATCTCACAGGCGACGATGCAATTTTTTTGGTCTACCTTAGGTTTTAACTTTCTAGTTTTTAATCTTGTCTCTCCTAGTTAGCTCACACATCTATTTAAGTATTCTTATACGTATAAGTTCTTGATTGATCAAACTCTACCCTGGATAATGTAGTTAGTCTAACAATCATTATACACAACCTATATTTACTTCTGGTGGTATATTCTTATCACATAAGACACTGGGTGCGGGCCTTCATTTCATTTATCTCGCTCTAATAAGTTGTGTGACATCGTCCTCAATCTCCCATTTTCTTGAATTATTGATCCAAGATACTTGAAGCTTCCTCTCCTAAGAATGAGTTGTGTGTCAATTCTCACTCCCACATCCGCCTTAGGTGATGTGTCACTAAACTTGCAGTCGATTAAGGAGTCCTCATCTACTTTGTTTTTCTCCTTCTAAGACTCTTGAGCATGTCCCCAAACTTCTAGCTATCATAAGTTTTATTGCATGTTTCGTCAATTAATACTACGTTATAAAAAAAATAACATACATCATAGTACACCCCCTTGAATATGCCATGCTAATTCATGCATTACCAAGATAAACGTGATAAGTGCTGATTCTTGCAACTCCATCTCGACTGCGAAGTATTCTAAGTTTCCTTCCACTATTCTCACTCAGGTTTTGACTCCATTATATATGTTCTTAATCATTCTAATGTATACCACATATATAACTCTAAATTCTAAACATCTTTCATAAAACCTCCTTTAATTTTATTCAAACTAAAAAATTCTCAAACTAAAAAGTCAAAGGGGTTTTATTCTAGTTGTTTAATCTCATTTTATAATCCTTTATCTTTGTCGTGTACTAATGACAAATACTTTGTGTCCTTTTTTTAATTGCATAGTGCAATTCTACAAAATCAAGAACGTTATCCTCCAACCTTTGCTCTTCTTCTTTATTTGATACTTCATTTTCTTCGACTTGAAATTTCTATTTGAACAACTTTTTACTATTATTGATCTGTTTGAATTATTTCTAAATAAAAATAGTTTCATCATTCTCGACATTGCTTATTCATAGGGTATTATAAGGCCCAAGACATGTCACTATATTTAATTAAATTGATAGATATGCTTCCCTTAAGTAGCAACACTAACGCATCTCGATTCAAATTTAAGTGGCGATATACAATCTGATAAAAAAGATAAATAGATCTTATAATGAATTTATTTTTTATTTTAGAATTATATGATTAAGGACTTATAATTTTCTTTATGAGATTAGAATTCTTTTGGTATCACTTTAATGTATATATTCAGGAGCCGCTATTCCCAAAAAAAAATACTAATTTATTTATATTTGTGGTTTGTTTTCTAATGTTAAGTTTTCAGTTTTTTTTTTTATATTTTATATTATCGTCCTTTTTGTTTTATGAACTATTAGGAACTAGAGTATCATTTATATAACTTTAATTAAGTATGTTCCTTCATAGTCATGTTAATTTATCTATACGTTCACTTTTTCAATAAGAATTTTTTTTTCTTTTGTAATGTTGTGCAAAAGTTAGCACAAACTTGTGCTTGTCAGCAGGTTCAACAATATTGTGCATCTTGATTCTTAACAATAAATTAAAGGGAAAATTAAGCGGATAAGCAAACATATACTAGTTAATTAATTAACATAACTATAGTTTTCATTACTTGTCATTCGCAACTTAATTTTAGCTATAATTACGTGCGTTTGTCTCTTCTCTTATACATATACATTATACAAATACGTATACAATTATATGACAGATATACAAATACAATTCGTCTCTCTCCACTCTGTCCTGTCTGCCCTCTCTCGCTCACCTCTCTCCTCCCTATCCCAATCTCGATCGCTTCTCTCCTTCCTCTACCAATCTCGCTCGCCTCTCTCCACTCTCTCCCCTCTCTCCCCTCTCTCACTCGCCTCTCTCCTCATTTTGCTTGTCTCTCTCCTCCCTCTAACATGTAGCCACAAATCGTAATTAACAAACTATAGCTATGGAGCCTAATTAAGTTTATTTTGGTCGCTATTTGTGAAATTTCCTCTAAATTAAAATTAGAAAGTTTCCCACTTTTTCAGTGAGGATTTGTTTCTCATCATGCATTTTCCTAGTGAATTGGTTCAGTGAAAAATGAGTATAAAAATCATGTTCTCTAACACATAAATGTCCCACTGATTCACGGTGAAAAAAATCATTGTTCCTAATAATGTATGGTATACATCAATTGTGGATAACTAAGGCAAGATATTTATTAGGACCTTTTCAGATCAATTAAGAGATTTTTTTAAAAAAAGAATCAAATGGACTTAATGAGCTAAATCTGAATAGATTCAGACCTTAAAACCAAACAGACTTAATGGACTGAATCTGAATGATTAAGATTCAGATCTTCATTAAGTGCAAACAAATGAGACCTTAGATTCAATTCTCCAAGTTTATTTTTTAATTAATTTTCTTCAATAGTTATTGTGCATTTTAATTCTTAATTACAATAAACTAAAAATAAAATAAAATAAAATCTTTTATGCAGTACCATTACTTGAGATTTAAACAAAGAATCTGTTTGGACTATGACTAAACCTTCTTTCTTCCATTCGTGAATTGCAAGTTGGGAAACTGTTGTAAGTTGCAAAAAAATCAATGAAAGTGAAAGCTACATGACAAATGTCATGTGCTATCGCGCAAAATAAACAAATATTTACACTATCAAATCACCTAAAAATTTAATAATATTAATAATAAGTTACTAATTTAAAAATTAATCAGTGAAAATGAAAGCAAAAGCTTCTCAAGAGACGTACTATGCATGCATATGACTTCTCAATTTAATTCTTTGTTTGGTGGGTAAAACGAATCCTTCAAGATTTTTTTTTTTTTTCGATCATTAAAGTGGTCCATCAAATCCTCTAACTTAAAATAATCAAAATAAAGATATGATTCTCTCGTCTTTTATTTCGACTTCTTATTTGAAATACACACTTTAGGTGATTAAGACTTCTTAAGGAAACTATGCATATTTGTGGCCTCGAAATTTCATTACCAACTCAATTATTATAATGAATAAAGTTTCTTGAGAAAAAGATAAAAGTTTATTAGTATCAAATATAGTAATTTTGTAACTTAGACTGATACAAATAAATAAATTACCCTTCGGGGTGGCCTAGTGGTTTGGACTTGGGACTTCCATGTTCGAGGTCTCAAGTTCGAAACTCCTTGCCAGTGAAAGCAAGGAGTTTGCCTTTTGGGTCGAGCTCGTCACACCGAGCTTACCTAGTGCGGGTTACCTCTCTTATGTGATTTGCAAGCTATTGCATAGGAGCGAGGATTTTACCCTATGCGCACCCAAATGATAGCAGCTGCGGGTTTCCCTTGTCATAAAAAATAATAAAATTCAATATATATTTTTTCCCTTTTTTTTGGGGAGTGACAAAGAAATGGGGAGAAGATGGTGATTAATTGCTTTACATTTTTTATTAGAGCAAATTTCACATATAGCAAATATAAAAATCATATTTGTATATTATAGCTATAGTTTGCATAATTGCACTCCATAGCAAATTTTTTGTCTGTTATGGAGCTTTTGAATTGTAAAATTCGCTACAAACATCCAATTTTATACAAATTGTTCAGTTTTGTATAAATTCATTTATACATTGTAATTTGTATAATAAGATCTGTATTTGTATAATTATAAGTGTATATGACGAACATATATGTATTTATATTTGTATATACGCTTCTCTCTCGCTTTATACAAACACAAACGCATTTTATACATTTTATACCGAAATGTATAAAATGGCTAATTGTATACCAAAAATGGCTAATTGTATACCGAAAATGGCTAATTGTATACCAAATCAGATGACAAAAAAAGGAGATATTTGCTGCGAATTACAATTAAAATAAACTATGGCTATAGCATTTAATTTGAATTAATAGTTTGTTATTTCATACAATTTTCCCTATTTATTATCAGAGACAATTCAAAATTTGAAATATATGAGTTCTATTATAATTCCAAGACAATATTATATATTATATTATATGTGAAAACCTTTCAAATTAAAAGTGTTAAAAATATTTAAAATTACGAAAACTCTCGTAGCTTGAGGCATGTCAAATTATATACCATCCTTAAGAATATTTTATCCAAGATAGACGTATTCCTTAAAATTCAACAAACTATTCTAGTGTAAGAAGAATAAATCTCAACTCTATAGTAAAAAAATATGACAAATTAATTAATTGTCATAGGTTACTAAGGTTATGACTAATTAATTGTCATAAGGTACAAAAATTTAAATGACTAGTTGAATTTTTTTTATATGTTTAATTACAATTTATTTTGATTGGATCATATTGATTTTCAAGAAAATATGAGCTGGAATATAATTTTGGAAGTGTCTAGAGTTGATTTGAGACGATTTTTAGATTGAAGATTTCATCCATATATTCCCCATGTATACATCATCATGTATATTAGTGTATATTATCTTATATACGTTTGTCTCCTATATATATATATTCAAAAAAACACTTATGTGATATGGGTACACCACTGAAAAGGTAGAAAAAAGAATGTATTAAGCGTGAATATATTGATCTGTATTTTTTAAAATAATTAGCTCAACATTCAATTAAGTGCACTATTAAACCCTTTTGAAGTAGAGCAACTTTCACATATAGCAAACACAAAATTCATATTTGTATGTTATAGCAAAGTTTGCATAATTGCGCTCCATAGCAAACATAAATATGTATATTTCGCTATACATATACAAAAGAAAGCAGTTGTATAATCTGTTTTGGT
>JAJOOR010003760.1:0-44023 GCA_036250505.1 Solanum acaule | reverse complement strand
AAATCAAAATCAAATTAATACTAATGCAAAAAGAAAATCAATTCAACACTAAGAATGACAATAATATTGAATATTTGTTCTTTAGTTTTACATAGGTTAAGACAATTAAAATACATAATCTAATTTTAATTTCCTTTAATATTTAGTTATGTAACTAATACTTATTAAACTTATTTTAACATGATTTAGTACTTTTAAATTATGACCATTTTCATTATGACTTATTAATTTGCAATATTTGTTTTACACGATTTCATTATTATTATTATTTTGGATATTTTAGTGTCATATCATATATCATATTTTGTGTTATTTTCTCAAGAAACACTTAGGTAGTTGTATTTTGGTAGGACTAAAGAAATTTTTGAAGTACAAGTAAATAATATGTTTGTACGAATACTTTACCGAAAAAACCCGAAAATCCAAAAAACTGAAAAAATCCAAAAAAAATCCGAGGTTAAAAAATCTGAGTTTTATTGATTTGGTTTGATTTATAAAATCAAAAATCCGACACAAATAATTTGGTTTAATATTTGAAAAGCCCGAACCAACCCAACCATATACACCCCTAATGCTATTAATCATATTTCACAAGGGCAGAATATCTCTTTCAATCTACACATTTTTCAAATTCATCAAAGCACATCAATGCAAACAAATTAACATAAAAAGGTGCATTACAAAACAACTAATTAAGTGAATAAATATTGATACATTTATTAAGTTTAAGTTTTTTCATGATTAGATGGTCACGTGATTATATTCGACATGGCACCAAAGTATGTAAAGATTTTGGATTCAAGTTTCATCGTCACTCTTCATACACAACTAGATAGAGTTCCAATATAAGGTTACAAAGCTATCTTTTAACTAGTTATTATACTATTTATCATATTTCACAAGGGCATGATATATTTTTCAAGCTAGGATAATTAATCTTCACATTGATTCGTCAAATTACAAGCACATCAACATTTTGCAACAAAAACTAGGTGCATTATATTACATTACAAAACAAGTAAATTATAAAATCTACTAGCTAGCTAGCTCATATGAGCCGAGGATTTTTCATAAACAACCTTTTTACCTCCATGAGAGGTAGGGGTAGCTAAGGGATACGTACACTCTACCCTCCTCAAGCCTGAGTACTTATGGGACTACTCTAGATATGTTATCGACTTATCATGGTTGTTCTTGCACTAGCTACCTTGCACTTTCTTTTATAAGTGGAGTGTGTCCAACAAATAAAGAAACATGCCCCATAAGCTTGTCTTTTCTTGAAAAAGTAGTACCACATGAACATTGCCATTTCAAATCACCACAATGTTTCTCATGAGTTCTAAGATCAGACAACACAGAAAAATTCTTCTTGTTGCATCTCTTACACACATACATTTTAGGACAATGACTTCTCTTGTAATGATTCTTAACACACACCATTGATTTCAATGGTTGAAACTTCGCGTGTTTCTTGTTCCACCTACAACCTTCTTGAGGACACGAATATTTAATCGTGTTACTACTTGATTTCAACAATCCATCGCTCGTTGAATCATTGATTCTCTTCATAGGATTACTCAATGCAGCACTAGACTTATATTCATCTCCATGAGCCCTCATATGCATTCTCAAATTTGCATCCCTTTTAAACCCTTTACCACAAATTTGACAATAGTGTGTATACTTTGCCAATAAATCAGATGCATCTAACTCAATAATATCATAATTATTTTCTTCATGAGTCACAACTTTCCCTTTTGAAGTACTCAATAATAATTCCCTTTTTCCAAAATCTTTACCATAATTATCATGACTAATAGTACTACTAGCTATAATACTACTACTATTAGTAACATGATTTTTGTTATCTTCATGAGTGTTACAATTAGAATTGTAATTATCCTCATACCAATTATAATCTTGAAGCAAATGATCAACTTGACCTTGACCATGACCATTTTGAGATGGTTCGCGATATCTACTTGAATTCTGACTGAGTGAGGTAGAGTCTAGGACAATCTTTTGGCAAGAAAACATGAGGGAAGAAGAAGTTGTGATGATTTCTTGGATCAAAGTTCCCATATTCGCGATGATCATAGATATTGACTCAGGAGGAGGATGGATAATCGTTTGATTATCCGGAGTAATAAACATTGTGGCAAGTGATTGAACTTGATGAACTTTCTCTTTGAGAAGAGATAAGTTGAATAAAAATGAATGTTGTTGATGAGAATTATTATGTACTAAAGAAGATGAAGAAAATATATCTTCTTGAATATTATTATGATGATGATTTGATGAATATAATGGTATGTTTTGTGGATTATTAGCACTACTATTTGTCCCTTGAATCATTTTCAAGAAACCCTAAATTTTCTCTTAGAAAAAAAAAACACACTTTTTTTTCTTCAAATTTTTTGATCATATAAGAAGGGGAAGAAAATAATGTAATTTTTTTAATATCTTTTTATGACGTTTTGGAAATGAAATAAATAATAAGTCATAGAGAAATAGTGATACAAATGTAAGTCAACTTTGAGATTCAAATCATACAAGTACCACTTAAAACCTCCCTCAAATACTACCATAGTCTTGCATTAAGACAAAATTCTTCTGAGGTGAAAGAATTTTTTTATAATTAAACATATTAATATAAAATAACTTATGGGGACACAAACTTTTTTTCCTCATTCGGTGTTTAGTACCCACATTGAATTCAAACTAAATCTAAGTTCACATTTTGCGGGGTCCATTTCTTGGACATGACTTTTTCCATTCTCAAGCTCGAACCGACGAACTCGAGACCTCTGATTATCTCAACCATTTCATCACAATTCATGTTGGTGGCGACACAAACTTGTTTGGACAACAATTATACGTTTTGTTCTTGAAAAAAAAAAAAGTTGTTCAAACTATTTTTGTTGGTTGTGTAGTGTCAACCTTAGCTTCACGCATGAATTTGAAGTTGTAAATTAAAAAGATTTATTTATTTATTTATTTAAGAGATAATGTACTGACCATTTCCACATTTGTATTAGTTTATTGGAATTTTGGAGCTGTCATATATTTGGTTAAATTTAATAAATCTTTTGAGAATTGAGAATCTAACCACAAAATGTCATTTTATTAGGTAGGGACTACTGACATTTTCTTCTTTTTTTGTGTCAATATATTTTATTCCATAGCCAATATTCATATTGTATCAACTGTTTACATAAAATTTATAAAACTTAATTATCATATTTATAAGTGACTTAATGAAGTGAATATATACATTAATCAATAATATTCAATTATGGTTAAGTAATAGAAGTGTATGTGCATAATACATATCATGTATATATTGATTTGACATATATAAAGGATACGAATAAGTATTTTTATTCCAACATTCTATCCATGCTAAATAGTCATAAGAGTTATTGTCGTGTGATCAAGTATTCATGAGTTCAGATCTTAAAAAATTAAAATAGCATTTTTGCAAAAAAAATTATGGTAAAAATGGGAACATTATATTAGGGGTGTGTTAGGTACGTACGGAGGAGGAAAACATTTTTCAGAATATAATTTTCAACTTTTTCATGTTTAGTTGTTCTGAAACTTTTTATAATATTTTCTAACGAAATTAAAGTAATACAAAAAGTTTCATTAATGACATTCCGAACTCCGTATGTCTTCTCTATCTCCAAACACACCCCAACCCACACCCCTTTTCTACCCCAACCCCCCCTCTCCACTCCACCTTATTATCATAGTATTTTTCTACATATTACATATGCATACTCTTGCGACAATATTTTATTTAACTACTTAACAAACATCAAAAAAACAAATAACTATTTTTAGTAAAAAAAAAATTTCTTTGTGTCGAACACATCCTTTGAGTATATACATAAATAGGGGAGAATTGCATGTTTAATGCATCACTAAACTACATGAAACATGAGTGTTGTTATCATGCACGTTGCCAAAACTTTTCATATCATGTATAAATTGTCCAACTTGGATATAATTGTCACGATCATAATTCATAATTAGTTTTGTCCCTTTTGACATAATAAGTTTCACAAATTTATCCGTTAGATTATGATATTATAGACTTCAAAAGCACTGTCATCTGATTTATATATATATACATATATATATATATATATATATTTACGCGAGTTTGTTTTTTATTTCGATGTGAAGTCTTACATATCTTAATTTTGAAGTTTGAGGAAGAAATGTGATTGAAATTTCTAGCATTCTTGTAAATCTTGTTCTTTAAAGTGTTTGGAAAAAAAAAGTAGAAGAGTTTTATCGTAACTTATAAAATCTTATTGAACTAGGCTTTAGAGGAAGTTAATAGTCATTGGTTAGGGTTACGAAATGAGGAAAGAACGAAAACACTCCTCCTCAAAACGTGATAAGAAGATAAAACTAAAAGAATTTCAGAGCAAACGTGCGCGGTTGCACAACTGAAGCTTAGGTCGTGTGGCTCTTCATACGGCCATGGCAGTAGCACTGACGTTCCCACGTGACAAAAATCATCATCGCGCGGCGGTTCACACACACTATGTAGTGCCGAGTAAAATGGGCATAACTTTTAGCACATAACTTGGATTGACGAAAGTTCAAAGGCGTTGTAAAGAAAACTTCAAGACCTATCATTTGGTTGGTATTAGGCCACAAAACTCTTCATATGCTAGGATTCCCTTATTACCTTTGTTTACATCCAATACATTTTCCACACGTATGATTGGGCCTTAGCATCTATGAACAATTAGGAATCAACTATGTATGAACCTATATACCTACGAAGACTGGTTTGGTTCTTAGCATAGAAATTTTTGGAGTGTTACAGGTGTACTCTTTTTAAGGATAGTTTTAAAATATTGCAAAGTCTTTTCATATTTCTTAAACTTTGTGACTACTGTCTGGTCAAACTACATCACATAAATTGGACATATATATTATTATGTTGGGTTGTATATTTTTGGGAAGCTTACAAAAACCTCATTAGTTTAGGAGTTAATTACTTAGATACACGCTAATCGTTGGTTTGTAGTATTGCAAAATGCAAATCTTACTAGATTTTGGTGCGTCCAGATATATCATACATATATCTTGGAATACATGAGGTCAAAATTAGGTGTAGTTTGTTCTAGATACACTCTATCCAAGTGGATTTACAGTAGATACATGACAAATCTTGCTCCCGACCTCCCACCTCGCTCGTCACTCTCTTATGTATTTGGTATCCCAGATACATGTGAATCACATCAGATACATACAAATACATGTATCTAGTCTGATTTACATGTATGTGAGATATATGACTATCTCGCTCACCTCTCTTCCTATTTTACTGTATCTGATAGCAAAAACACATGTATCTAGATGTATTGATAGGAAACTCTTTAGTGGTAACTACTAGGATATGTAATTATTTGAAAATATAGTTAGAAGTTAATATATCGGTATGAATGTATATCTAATAATTTTCATCAACAACTCCACCCGAATTCATTCCTATCAAGCAGATTGAATTATTTGAGTATAAATCAACATTTGTTAGTGGTCTACTAACATCACAATATCTTCTATCCACAACAACTCCAGATTCCGGATGATCCATTGCTATATTCTTCAAAGTTATGCACAACAGATATTTTGTAAATAGATCGACATTAACTTTCTTTTGATCCAAAAATACTTGCACACCCACATCATTATGGATACAAACCGATGGGCATGGTTCACTAACTATATATTTAATCTCTATGTCATTAATATTAGCATATATCCTAAGTTGCGAAGTTATCGCATTTACTAGCCCACTATATAGACTGGAAGATTCATAGATAATCCTCTCCATATGAAAATCAACATATTTGCCTGTTTCATTAAAAAAATATCAGTCAGTCTTACATAATACAAAGGAATAATAAATATGTTGTATTTATATTCACTTTTCATACCAACCTAATACAAATTTCATCCACAACTTCATACTTCACACACAAATTTATACACACCAGTCATTACTTATTCATACTAATATCATTCCAAATAGTCTACCAGAATTCATACCATAAAACACATTTCATACATTTATTTTTGACACACATTTCATAAATTTATAACGATAACATCATCACTATTTCATACACTGTCATGAAATAATATAATCAAATAATTCAAATATAAATCCAAAAACGCACACATCCATGGTATAAACAGTATACAAATTACAAAAATCAGTATACAAAAAACTCATAACATCATTTATTCAAGTTTCATAGAAATTATTTTGTAATATGAAACAAATGAAGGTTCATACAAAAAAAAAAAAATCACAATTTAAATATATTATACACAACCAAAATTAGAAAATTTCATTTTCAATTTAATTGTTCTTAATTTTTTTTTTACGTTTCATTAGTATAAAAATACAAATAATAAATCGCAATGAATACTAACCAGAAGGATCCCATCTACCACCATGTTTTATTAATATCCATAAGAATCCGTCCATTACAACAAAATGAAGATTTTTGAACCAAAAATATTTTGGAATTAGTCATGAATGACGACAATCACAGAAAAAAAATTTGAGGGAGAGAGAAACGTTTGAAAAAAAAAGAAAATCTGATTTTTTAATTACTTTTAACTGATTGAGTAAAAAAAGGAAAACAAATATTCATATTTTTGTTTTGAATCTCCTAAATTTATGTCAATTCTTAATTATCCTTAATGTATTCAAATTAATGACTATAACTATATCCGTTTTTTTCTTTTATGATTTTTAAAAAATTGTTTTTTACTATTATTTTAAAACTCTTTTTTAAAAATAAAATTTACAACCTGAATTTTTTTATTGTTACAACTTGAAAGTATTATTATACTGTCATAACTTGAAAATATTAGTCTTATACATGTCATTTATAAAATTTTCAATTTTTTCCTATATGTTTAGAGAAAACCCGAAAACATTTACGGGCTTATGAAAATGGCCCAAGCTATTATTATTGGACCAAGAAACGGGCCTAACATGAATTGGCCCAATAAGTTTTTTTGGCCCATTAAGAAATCCATTATCTTCTTCAGTTCGCCATTACAGATAAGATAGCGCTATAAACTGTAAAATACAGAAAAACTGAGCAAAAAGTGAAGAAAAGAAGAAGGAAGAATTAGCTATGGCGTCATGGGGTTCATCTTCTTGTCTCCAAAATTACAGCTTAACCAAAAACCCATTTTCTGAAACAGTGAAATTTTCAGAAAGAACTTCAATTTTAACCATTGTTGCTCAGAAAAAAACCAAGAAAGTACGAAAGGTGAGCTAATTCTTGAAAATGTGATAATGGGTTGGAATTATTATTGTCAAAATCTCATTTTTTGTCCATTTCTAGGTTATAGCTGAATTGGGTATTTTTTGTTTTGATGGAACAGATAATACTGAAAGAGGATATTTCACAGTTGGGTAAAAAGGGAGACCTTTTGGATGTTAAAGCTGGATTCTTTAGGAATTATTTGCTACCATTGGGCAAAGCTCAAATTGTGACCGCTGCACTTATCAAGTAACTTGTTTAACTCTACTTGGAACTATATTTTTGCCATTTGATTTCATTGTCTTTTAGATTCTTCTTTCATTAGCTGCATTTTTGTGGAGTTAGTGGTTGTTCGGTTGAGTTATGCATGTATTAGCTATTCCAATCTTCTAACGTGCATAACATAATATGTCAATTTTCTTACAAGTTATAACTTATATATGTATTAGTTAGGTAGGTTTTTGAATTACAAAATCAAACGTTGTATTAATTATACATGAATAACTTATTTTCCAACTAGCTGTCAAACGCTGTATTACTTATACAGAAGTTAATATATGAATAAGTTGCTTTTTCACTAGCTACGAAACGACCCCTTAATGTTTGTTAATATTGGTTCTGCTTTGTGTTAGATGGATTTTTAAGTGTCCCTTTTGGAGCCTGTTAGTTGATGATTTTAAGTGTTGAATATTCACATTTCCAATCACCCTGTGAGCAGAGTGCACATATAGACACCTCAATTTGGTCTCAATTGACAACTAAACACTTCAACTAGTCTCTACTGTGTGTCGTGGACACCTGATGTTGACGTGAAAAATACATTTTGGTGGTGTCTAGATGATCATTTTGTAAGTTGGAGTGTTTAGCTGACATAGTAGAGACGAGTTGAGGTGTAGATGTGCATACTCAAAGTTGGAGTGTTTACTTGCTAGTTGAGGCCAAGTTTGAGTGTGTATTTATGTATTGTGGCTAGTTTAAATTATCGACTTAACCTTATTATTGAACTCAAAACTTTGGTTCTTGTGTCCGTTATCGTATTTTCGTGCCTCATAATTAATGTCAGGATTCTTTGGTTCAACTATTTAATATGCCACACACAATACTTTGCTTGGCTGTTGATGAGTGGAAGTATGTTATTACTATTGCTTGTTTTGTTTAATCTTTTATCTAAACCAATGGACCTATGTCGAATGGAGATAAAATAGGTATACTTAGTCTATGGGATCCTTTAAACTACTTGTAACTAGCTGTAAAGTGAACGTACCCATAGATTATACATATCTTCGTGCAAAGGTCGTACCAGAAAATGATGCTTAATCATTTTTGATATTCCTTGAGCAGAAATCTGGTGATTTTGGTGTTATAACTCTTGGTCAGTACACAAACTCTGCATAACTTTTGTTCTCAGAAATCGTGCTTCTTATGATTAATGATCATAGGTTTTAAGTAAGTTCGCTTCTTTTAACTAAATATAATTTATTGATAACGGATTCGTCTTTAATACATTGTCCCACATTGCATAAGATGGATAATCGGTTGACTTTATCTTTAGCTTTTGGGTGAGCAATAGGCCTAACCAGCTGTTAACATTAATGGTGTGATAGTCCTGTAAAAGTCTTATATATAAGGGATTTGCTATTTCATACTAAAGAACAAAACAAATAAGTGAAGGCTTTGTTAGAGATGGTTGTTAGATGCAATTTTGGTTTGATATTTTTGATAGCTATTAGCGTGCTTCGCCTTCAGTGAGAGATTACCTAACTTAGTGGATGCATTTTTATTTTATAACATTATGTACCATTCTTCTCAGGGAAATGAAGATGGAAGACGAGAAAATTGAGGCTGAAAAACAACGGGTAACTAGACAATTCTCATTAATCTAATCTATTGAAAGTGAAAAATATATACATTTTTTTAATTTTCAAGTCACTAAAAGTCTAAAAGAGTTGACCTACACCAATATAAATTGTTTCGTAATGAATGTGGTTTTAGTTAAACGTTTAATTGATTTCAGGTGAAAGATGAGGCACAACAGCTTGCTCGAATTTTTGAAACTATTGGAGCCTTCAAGGTGAAGCGTAAGGGTGGGAAAGGAAAGCAAATATTTGGAAGGTCAGTGAAATACTAAATTGTGATGAGCAACTTGGTGAATATTTGATCTACCTTTAACGTCATCTTTCTTGCAGTGTCACTGCTCAGGATCTCGTTGATATTATAAAAGCACAGATACAGAGGTACCATTTTCCAATCTTTTCTGCCATAGCATGTAGATAGTAGTATGTGAACTAATCGCAACTTAAGTTCATTGAGGACTGTTAAAGTATATTGTCCTTCATAAGGTTGATCCTGTAATATGAATTTGCATGAACTTGAAAACCGATGTTCTCTGATTCATCTGGTTTGTTAAGTCATCCGAATATTTTTCATGCAGTGCTTATTTTCTTTTGTGATTCCTTCTGTGCGGTGTTACTTTAAAACCAATGTTCTCTGATTCCGTTTTTCGTCTATTGCTAGAGCAAAAACTGTTGTTTTTGAAGCAATGTGATGTCTGTTTCGATGATCGCATAGTAACTTGCTACTACCCCTCTGTCCCCGAAAAAAGAAAGAGAAGAAAGGATTGAAAATCTGTTATCTACTTTTAATAGGAAGAAAAGTGACGGGGGATAAAAAAGTTGTCGTATAAAGTCTTGAAGGAAATCAGATGTACTAATTGAGTTCCTACTTGACTGTATATTCACACGCAATCTACTTGTAGGGACGTGGACAAGAAAATTGTCAATCTGCCTGAGATTCGAGAAACCGGAGAATATATTGCTGAATTGAAGCTGCATCCAGAAGTTACAGCTCGAGTAAGGTTGACAGTGTTTGCCAATTGAGCATAGGGGCTTTCTGGTGCAGTTGATGCCAAGTCAGGATTTTGCTGTATCGGCTCGCTGAGCCAAGGTACAATCTTTTGTTGATTCCAGTGACTATTATTCAAGCAAAGTGAATGGCTTTGGTGCTACATTAAATCTACATTAATCAAACCCTACATTTACAGAACACCTAAATGGCCCAAAGTTTTAGGCTTTTAGTTCACAAAGTTAAGCTGCCAAAGTAATGACAAGTATGATATATGTAAAAAACGACGACATACCTAGTGTAATCCCACAAGTTAGGTTTGGGGAGGGTAGAGTGTATGCAAACGTTACCCTACCTTAGGAGGTAGATAGGTCATTTCTGATAGACCCTCAGCTCAAGAAAAAGCATATCGAAAAAAGAAATAACAAAAGTGAAGAAATCATGGCAAAATACTATAGAAAGCATGGCAAAGCATTCTGAAAAAGAAAGGATCACTACAACAAAGTATGACGGCAAAATAAGTCAAACCCTTTGGAGTTTCACGAGTCTGAATTTAGATACAGCTCTTTTCAAAACAAACCTCAACTTCACGAGTCCAAATTTGAATAATGTTATATACTTGTATTTACTCTTTCCTCACACTGTTCCAATCCTGATAGCATCAAGTTTGAATGACGTTTTTTATTTGATATGTACTAGTACTTTTCTTGGGGACAATACTCATCGTGGTTTATATGCATGAGTATATTATTTTCCTGTACGTTCCTGCATACGATTAGGTGCTTCTTTGTAATATCAAGAAATGCCTGAATAATGTCCCTGAGCAAAATGATAAAATTGCAACTTTTAAGTTCTTAAGATAAGACATAGTCGATAAACATGAGAACGTTTTTCTTTGATGACTGAGAAATCAGTCTGGAGCCAACCTTTGGGCTAACCACAACCTCCAAAACTCGAGGATGATGGCCCCTCCCCTCTATCCTTATATACTAGACTTAGTTTCTTGGCGCAGGGATCGAACTTGTGACAAAATTTGAGAATGAATTCTTATCCATAACTGCTGTTTTGTTTTCTTTTTGATTCCATTTTTCTTGTCAGGTAGGGAGGATGCCAATAAACAATGTAAAACATCAAGATTCAGACTCCACATATGGACCCCAAGTTTGTATATGAATTTTCTTCTTTTGAGATCATTTATCCTGACCTGTAACATCAGTCTTCTCATCCTAAGCCTTGTTATATCAACTATCATCACTAGATACAAATCTTGTACCTATCTTTTCAATTATTTGTTTCCAATGAAATGGTTATATCCAGTAAGATCATTCACCTAAGTGATTCATAATCATCTTTAAGCAGATGTGGATCTAGAACCACAGATGTGGATCTAGGTCGGGTTCTGTGGGTTCAATTGAACTCATAACTTCGGGCTCAAAGTATATGAGTGTGGATGCAAAAAGGATTTAAAATGTTTTCGTATGATAAGATCACACTCATTCTGAACTCACTCACTCTGGTTCTGAATTCACCTATGTCTTTAAGATAGCTGTTTTTTTCCCTCGAGTCTCTTGTAAGCGATTTTTTAAAGCTGCTTATTGTTATGGGAATGAGGTTCTCCATTCCTATTTATCACATACATGGTGTTGGTAAGTCAAGTTTATAACTAGCTAGGGACTTTAGAACCACGAGGTTTCAGGTTTAGATCCTAACGTAGACGAAAACACCAGGTGATTCTTTTCCATCTGTTCAAGTCTTGGCAAACAGAGTTACATGATACCTGTGCTAGTGGGGGAAGTTGCATGTACCCTGTAGAATTAGTCGAGGTGATGAAAATTGCTTTGGCATTATCCATTGTCAAGTTGGAAGAGCTGAAAAGTTCTGATAGGATAACAAGATTAATTATTTCTTAGTGTCCCTTTTGGCCAATGTTAATCCTCTAATTCTCTGTGTTTGGTCATCATCTGGGGCCCCCTAATAGGCTAATACATAGAAGCAACTAAGTTGAATATTCAAAGACTTGGAAATTATGCAATATATACTTAAAATAAATGTAAAAAATGAGATAAGTGTTTATATCTGACCAACTAGATTAGCAAGATCACCTAATTCTTGTCTTAAATAATGATTGGCTGTCATCAGTGATTGCGTTGGAGCGGTAAGTACTACTTTATCCTTAATTAGAGGTCTCAGGTTTGAGCTTTGCGAATAGAATCGTCGTTGGTAGGAAGCGACTTACACCTGGATTTGCCTTTTTTTTCTCTTTCGTCTGTTTACTTCATATTTTGAACTTCCTTAATAAAACTTTTGACTTCATCACTAATCACAACAAATGCTTAGTAAGTACATTAGGCTCTTTAGACACTACAAATAACACATCAAATTGGTCATTCCATTTACACCCCTACTATCACCTGGTATTTGAAATATATTGACTCGATTAATTTAGATTCACATTATATAAAATCAATTAAAAAGAGCTTCTTAGGAAAGGAAATTGAAAGTCAAGTGAATTTAAGAAAACTAACCAGGTGTCAAGTTGAGAAGCACGCCACCTCAACAATGTATTTTTTAGCAAAGTTGTCCACATGATGTCTCCAATGAACTCAATTTGTAAACACATGCCATGTCAACTATTTCGTTCTTTTATTTCTTTTAAAGTTACTATTCGATTTTCAATGCTCATATTAAAGTCTGATTATTTTAGATTCATATCGTATAAGATCCATTTTGGGGAATAACGTTTCCTATCAAGATTTTTTCCATATTCAGGACTTGAATGTACATTTTCATCTCCACTACACAACATCTTATAGTTTATTATTATTAGTTTGTGACACTTATGAAACTCTATTACAAATACATACACAAAACTTTAGTAGTTGATTAGGAGGTAAATTCATATATAAAATTAATATGAGATTCGATCTGTAATTTAGAAATCCATATAACTAATACATATATAAGTTAGGAGGGATTTTATGTATTATCTTATACAAAATAGAATGTAGAATAATTAATATACGAATAACTAAATCTGACATAACTAATACCTACGTACATAAAATAATAAATTAATACCAAACAACCCCTTAAGGTTCAGTAACTGCAACTTTCGTGACTTTCTCATCAATTAAGTTATACAACTTAAGTACTTTAATTTAGAGTAAACGTATTAGACTTAATTAGTCCTCAATTATAGATACTTAATTACGTGTTTGAAATGTAGTTAGTTAAGTATTTAATTAGCTGTAAAAGAGATGAGCTATACTATTAAGCTTCATTGACTTTAGAATAATGTTTATATATTTCTTAGACAGTGCAACATAATGTTTTATATTCTTTGTTGCCTTTCTTTTTATACTATAGTTTTTCTTCTTGCTTAGATAATTGATCCAATTATACATTAATCCATCAATGAGATAGATCTAGTGGTGTGGTTAATGAAGTAGATAAAAATAATTTTAAAACTAAGGTCTAAATTATAGCAAAAATAAAAAATATTATAGATGTGTTTTTTTTCAAAGTTTGATGATATATTTGAGTCTTTTCCAAAAAAAAAAAAAAAGATTCAATTAATGATGTAGCCGAATCATAATTGACCATGTGTAAAAAATGATTTTGCAAAATCAAAACTGTTTTTCAGTTAACAAATAATGACATGAATGAGCGTGTTCAAACGAAAATGACATTGAACCAAACTTCTAACATATGACATAAATGAGTCTTTTCTCAAAGTTTGATGACATATTTGAGTTTTTTTTTTTTTTTTTTTTGCGTATAGCGTGCCTTTGATATCTAACATGTATTTGATGAAACAAGCGAGGTGTATAAAAGGAAACTGAAGACAATTTAATGTATAAAGTATTTCATATTCATAGTGGATCCGAGAAAGGGCCTTTGACAACTTACCCTAATATAAAACATTAATATTTACTTTTACAGCTGGTTCGAACCTGTGATCTATAGGTCACACGAAACTACCACTATTATAATAACAAACAATCATTAATTGAATTGAATTAACACTATTGCAAGGTAAGAGAGAACATTAGGCAATTAACTAGATTGACACAAATTAGTAGTCCCCCACTACATGTGCAAATTAAATCTAAATGAATCTCTCTTATATTTGTCTTTCCCACTTTCTTCCATACACATACACACACGTTGTATTTGTGTATGTCAAACAATATATATATATATATTACAAAATTATGACCAAAACGTGTACATAACAAACAAGTTAATTATAATTAGTGAATATAATTAAGTGACCACACCAATTCTCACACCTCCATCCTCACCCGTTTTTAAAAAATGATAAAGTCTGGAATTTCGTTGAGGATATTCAATATATATATTATAAAGTATGAAAGTGAGATTAACTTAAAATGGAAGTCTTATTTCATTTGTCATTAGAAGAGAAACCTTAATGAAAAAGTTGATTAGGAGTGGAACCTAATTAGATAGTTCTAATTAAGTTATATATCGTCAGTATAACGAATTTTTAAATTAATAAAATAAATTATCTATTACAACATGTAATAACGAAAGGATTAATTAGCTAATGTCATACTGACAATGTACTTAAATATAGAAGTAGAAAAAGAGGGGCCAGATTTGTAGTGTGGTATAAAACCTTAAACCTAACCAGGATGCAGATAGTGAAACGATAAGTATTCCTTTAGGCTTCATCCTTGACCATAAATATATATTAGGTTCGAGCTTCTAATATGAAGTCACATTTGTTAAGAACCACTTTACCCTCAACATGAAATTTCTCTAGGAAAAAAATGAATTTAATTAATCGTCCCCAAATATGAGTACTAAATACCGAAATTTCGATACACTAAGTGGAAAAGGACCTTATCATAAGGGTCTATCATACATAGTTTTAGACTATATTTTTGCAAGAAGTTGTTTTTACAATTCAAACTTGAGGTCACGTGACAACAACTTTATCAGCTACGTTAAGAACATACCGTATAATAAACCAAAAAACATATAACTTTATAGACCTCATACCTAACTGCTTGTGACGTGTGATTTGCAGTGACTATTTGAGGCTGAAATAAAAGGTTAATAAGTTAGTTAAGAAACTTGAAAAGTAAGGTATGGTGAGTTTAACAATTAGGTGTGATGGGTGGGCTGATGGCTACTAGTAGCTCTATCTATTCTAGTGAGAGCTATCCAAACTTTTAGGTATAAAAAAAAATCCAAAAATAAAAAAATAAATTTTACACATATTTTCTTAACTATAACACAACAACTTGTAGCATAGTCGTAATCTTATTATATGTATATATATTGATTTTTTTGTTATGGATATAAATCGTATTGGGAGCAATGTGTTCAGTCAAACTCACTGAATCGACTCTGAAATGTATTGGTCACTTGAGATCAATACCAAGGTGGATGTACAATATATGGTATGGATCGAATATTAGTAGAATACAATAGTTTTGATTTGAATTTTGTAGGTGTATAGAAGAATTAATGCTCTAAAACCTTATGTGACGTAGTTTAGAGAGCTAGTCAAATGAGTTTATTTTTATCGTGATTATTTTTATGTCTTTTAAATAGTTCGATGATTGATAATTATTGTGACTTCAGTATTTTTATGTAAATTTTATTTTTAAACATTTTATATCTAAATTCACGTAGAAAATTAGATAATTTAATCCTCATGCTCCTAATCGGCTTACATAAATTGAAACGAAGGAAGTAATGAACCACGAATCAGGAGTTCAAGTTCAATGACAAGCAAACAACTACAAAAAATGCAGAACTCATAAACTTTAAATTTTGAATCCGTTTCGAAATGAAACAAAGTTAAGTTAGTTAAAGAAAAGTAGTAGTGTATATGGAGTATATAATACAGGTGGATACACATGGTTTTGGCTGTTACCAGCCCCATCCATATACCTTTCCTATCCATTTATTATTTGTCATTTAATGAAACAACACCCTCTTATTATTTTATTTTTCATATTAATAATCATAAAAAATAAATATAATATAAATAAATTAAATACAAATAGGGATCAGAACCTAATCCACAGACTTTTTAGTTGTGGTGCTGGTGATGCCAAACCCTAACAATTCCATAAAGCAATCCCTCCCACACTCCATGCTCCTTGCTTTTGCCTACCACATCTTCCAAGACCTCCGAAACATACTGATCCGACTAATTTAAATTCAAATCAAATAACAAGAGTAAAGTCCGGACCCGACCTCTCATCTAGCAATTGTGAAGCCAGATAGGTTTAAGGTTGATCAACTGAACATTCTTGGTAAAATTTCTAATTTGCTACCGAGCCTAGCCCGGCCCGAAAAGAAAAGTAAACAAAAAATAAAGGATACATCATCACTCCCTTTTCGTGAATGGAAGGCAACCATGAACACTAACCACTTGCTCACTCAAAGTATTGAATTTCAAAGAAAGTAAACTACCAACAATACTAGATGAAAACAAAAAAATTAATTAGAAAACAAATTTTTGTATATTTTTATGAACAACAATAATTCTAAAAATTCATTATCACAAATTTTGTGACTATTTCTTCACTTTTAAAATTACTAAAAAAAATATATGGAATATAATCTCTTCACTTTATTAAATTACTAATAATAACAATCAACCAAAGGGGCTGCAGAGAAGACTAGACTTTGTTCGAATTTGTGATCATCTTCAACTGGTGCTGGTAAATTTAGATCAAGAGTCAAAACATTTCTTCTTGATTTTTCATCATGAATATGGCACGACGATGATTCTGAAAGATTGCTTGCAGTTATCATCGTCGTGGTAGGTGGTTGTCTATGTCTTCTCATGTGTCCGCCTAATGCTTGTCCTGATGAAAACTCCGATCCACAAATTGAACATTCGTGGATTTTGGTTTTGCTGTTTGAATGAGTTGTTGTACTACTAATTTTATTGAGACGCTCTTGATCTTGATCTTGATCATGTAAATTATCATGACCAGCAGCAATAGCAGTAGCAGTACTGTCAGTATTGATAGTGACAGATTTTTTGTCTTCCAGTATGGTTTTGGGCTTTCTGTGACTTGCTCTATGTCCACCAAGTGCTTGAAATGAATTAAAAGTTCTATTGCAAGTTTTGCACTCATAGACAAAAAAACCAGCTTTTCCAGTTGTACTACTAGTGGCCATTTCTGCAAATTTCCTGCTGTTGATTTTCTCTTTTTTAACATCTTCTACTTTATGGCCACATCCACTTTGTGCTAATAGAATTAAACAATTAGCCATATCTTCATCTTCCTCAGATGTGCTAGTTGTTGAAATTTGAGTAGTAGAAGTGGTTGGTGAATTGTAAAAATCACCTCCACCTCCATCTCCATCTCCACCTCCATCATTACTACCACCAGCAATTGATGAACCGGTGGTAGTAGTGATGGTTGTAGTCGTCGTCCCCGCTGTGTTCAGCGGGGAGGACGGTCGCGATCGCTTAGTGCGCTTTCCTTTGAAAGCGCACGAGCGATCGGTGAAGTTTTGACAAACTTCCATGACTACAAAAACAAGGAAAGAAGGCAAAAACAAGTGAATAAGTGAAGAACAAGAAGAGTGATGAAAGAAAGAATATAAAGAGAGAGAAAGAGAAAAAGAGAGAGAGAGAGTGATGTTATAGCTAGTGGTTTTTGTTATATATATATATATATTTGTAATGAATGGTAAGAACATGGTTGGAGAGAGTCAAAATTATATTCTACCCAACTTTTAACTAAGTTAATGAACAATATTAATTATTTCTTTCCCATTCATATTATTTTTAGACTAAAGAAGAGTGTCTTTTAAGTAAATAGTAGAAGTTACTTTGGCACTTCTTGTACTTCCTTTAACTACACTTAGCCTATAGTTTAGTTTGACAAGTAACTTTTCTTGATTTTATGGTCATTTGCATTTCTGTCTCTATTTTGTGCTGGTCTTTAATTTTTATGTTTTAGTAAAAAAAAAGAACTTATGTCACACTAACATACGTTCGAGGGATAAGGATGAAAATTAAAGATCAGATCATTTGAAGGTCGTGGAATTAAATGGACATAAATTTCACATTTAAGCATTAATTAGTGAAATGCAATGTATATAGATATATATATTACCCTTTTTAATTACCAAGTTATTTATGAAGGGGTAATGTATATAGGCTTTGGAAATTGCAAGGTAAAAGTTTCTTTATATTGAAAAATTTAATGTACTAATTTGGAATATTTTTTGACCAAGTAGTAAAGGTGAAATGAATGAGTGTTATAAAGGCCAAAGGGAGTGTTATAACTGAAAAATAAAAACAAAAAAGTATGTTAATTTGTTGGTGACTTTGAAGTTTTGGTTTCACACTCTCTTTAATGATTTTTCTTTGTTTAATTTGTTGGTTTGTTATTGTTATAAATTTAATTAGAGTTAAGTAATTTGTCAACAAAACTCATGAATAATAAACACTCATCAAGCAAATAAAGCATTGCACGTTAAAGGCATGCTCCACCTCACTCACTCCATCACTTCTTAGACTCAAAGAAAACAACTATATATTATTCTTGATGATTATTATTATTACTTACTTATTCCTTTCATCGCGATTTATATGAAATTTAAAAGAAAAGATCTATTTTTTTTTAAAAAAAACTTGTGATCTAACATGTGCGATAGATATTTTTATGGCTATAAATCAGCTCATCGACACTACTAAAAATAGAAACTAACGACAAGCAAGTTACGTAGTCAAACAATAAAATTCACCGCTTATATTGTTGAGAGTTATATGTTAAATACGAGCGATTTAGCGACATATTATCTACGGATATTGTAGCTACTTTAAATTTAAGTGAAATATAATTCATTTTGAGACAAATTAAAAAGAAAATATGTCATAAAAAGTAATATTTTTAATCAAGAAATGCAAATATGAACAAGTAAGGCAAACCACCAAGATTCGATTGGCTTTCAAGCAAACCCTTTGCTTTTTTTGTATCTCAACAAATTAAATTCACTAAATTTAATAGTGGTACTCCACTTTTAGGCCACTCTTCTAAGTATGACAAATTCAAGAATTTAATTTCTATGGTTATCTTTGATTTGATCTCCAACTTTTTTATAACTAGAATCATTCATTAATAATAATCAAATTGTCAAAAATAAAATAAAATACTATAGTCAAAACATGGCATATTTATAGTTTACCAATTACATAATATTAGATAGGAGGATATAAAAATTGAAGATTAAGGTGAAATGCTAGTAGGTAATTGAGTGTTATCGAGTTCCTTTTATTATAATACTAGTTATTATTATAAGTACTCTCATACTATTTTATTTTTTGATTTTTTTTACCTATCACCTCTTTTCTGTTTCATTTATCCAGCTGTTGTTTTGTTGCTATTGTCCATTAAATTGGTTTCTTTATTGCTCTATTTTCTTTTCTTTACAGTGCTGAATATGTGCAACTTAAGTTAAGGTCTATCAAAAATAATTTGTTTATCTAAAGAGTAAAACTGCGTATACACCATTTCTCCGGCCTATTTTGAGATTGATCACCTCAAAAGCAAGTGAATTAAGATGTAATAGTCACATCAGTAAAACTAGTTACCTAGAAAATGAGATATATACAATCTTCTAGAAACATTCTAAATTACATTGTTGGTGTAAAAATTCGTTTATATTGTTATAAATTCAATTTTATTAATTTCCTCCTTTTAATGACTTTTCCAATATTATATTATATAGAGCTAGGTAAAATAGCTTTTAATTCTCCTACAAAATGGGGGGAAAGAAGATAATTAATAGTAATTAATAACGTGCACTTCAGTATGTGGTGGCCATGTCGAGTGAGATTATTGTAGTAGTGTTATTTTAAAGGAAATTCGTTCAAAATCAAATCATAATCGATTATTTAAATTAAAAAAATATTATCGTATTGTATTATTGTTAATATTGGGTTATTATTGATTAGTGGTTGATTTGAAAGTAGTTTAAAATTTTATGATCAACCGATGGACGAACATAAATCCTTCTTCGCATTTATTTTTTAAAATATTGGATTAATCGATAATTCAACAAATAATTAACAAATAAACTTTAAAATGATCGATTAAAACAATCAATATCTTATTAATTTAATAATAATGTTATATAAAAATTGATAATCGATAAATCTAATTGTTAAAGTGCAAAAATTGAACTGAATATGGATTAATTATGGGTGATCTCACTTTTGTCTAATGGCATGTTTGCTTCCTTTTCTTTGATCCCCGTTTGGTACAATGCTTTATTTTGTTTTTATTTATTAGTTCACATTTATAATCATATCATAAAATAATAATAAAGTCTTTTTTATATTTGTTGCCTAGTTATTTTTATTCACCATTAGTATAGCCTTTTAATAATATATTATTGTCCGTTTTCTTTTACTAATTCAATATTATTAATTAATTATGCACTCTTTTAAAGAAATCACCATGAAATGTGTATTATTTTATTAAATAATTATACTTTTGCAAATTTAAATTTTACTAATGGGGTTTTAATAAGTTTGAAAAATAATCACTTAATGATTAATTGTGGGAATAAGTCATCTTCCTAGCAACTATCTTATTCTTCATTTTAAAAAAATATAATTTATTATTATTTTTTTGCTTCAACTATTGCATTATTTTTTGTTATTCACTTTTTTTCTTCATTATTATCATGTCTTCTTTACTATTATATTTTCTTTTCCTACTATTTTTTATATGCATTAAGTGAGTCGAGCATCCATCAAAAATAATTTTTCTATCTTCACAAGATAAGAGTAAAACTGTCTATCCAACACTCACTCTCCATATCAGACTCCACTTATGAGATTACGCTAAATATATTATTATTTTATTCCAACACTCACTCTTCATATCAGACTCCACTTATGAGATTACGCTAAATATATTATTATTTTATGTTTGTAATAGTAAGTCATCCCACGATGAATTATGAGGAGAGAAAGAACAATAAGAAAAAAAGTCATAAAAAGGAATCAAAATGATTTAAAAGAATATGTCTACAAGATCATTAGATCCAAATTTAGCATCTCTTTACATGCCATTTTATTCTTTAAATTAGCCATCACTATGATGTCTTTTTCTTTATTCCCACTCCAATTGGACCTTGTTATTTCAATCTTAATCTAATTATTTACAAGAAAATAAACCAATTAGATTTGTAATTAACAAAAATGGAGTCAACTCTTTGAAAGGTAGTAATATATATTTGCGATAATAGAGAATACTGTGTCTAAATAAACAAAAAAAAATCTTATCATTTAGCAATAGTTAAGTTTTAGTAAGTGATCGACATGGGTTATGATGCACTGGTGGGAGTGCTTCACCCTTAATCAGAGGTCTTGGGTTCGAGCCCTGGGTATGGAGAAAATTATGTTGGGAGCGCCACCCTCCGAATGGGCCCTGCAGAGCGCGATCTGGATTTAGTCGGAGCTCCAGTGTGAGCTCCGGACACCGGGTGGAAACAAAAAAAAAGTTTTAGTAAGTGAATACACAAGCAACAAAGATATATGTCTAATATTTATTGATTTAATATAAATACTCGATACAAAGCACATAACAACTTTGTAGAATTTTTATACAATCACCACAGCCACAGCTTATGTCAATTAATTTATTGTTGATTTTTTTAAGAAATGCCACAAAGAATAGAACTTAGAGTTTCGTGTTTGAATAAAAAAGAAGTTGAATGAGTTATATTATTGGAACTTTTTCTTTTTTTATATATAAAAAAACTAATCAAGGAAAATATCTTAGTATTAAAAAATATCATTTTTTTAGACCGATTAAAACCAAAAAAATATCTGAAGGTCCGTCCTTCTTATGAGTTCTAAATTTATGTTATATTTGTATAGTGCATAAATTTTTTGTATCACGCTGAATTGTCACGTAGAATATATATTTATCTACCTGTTTAACTTTATATAAATTTACGTATTTATTTATACATTTTTAAAATTAAAAAATGTAATATTAACTAAAATTAAATTAAAAGACATATTTATATATTATACGTAAAAAAATAAATACAAACACATGAAAATAAAAGAAAAAAAGTGAAGGTAATAAAGTAAAATAAAGGAGTTTTAACAATAGGTGGCAAAAAATAAAGAAAGTTGTAAGGTGCAGGGGATTATATTGTGAGGCTTGCTGACGCTAGAAATCCGACTAAAACTCATATTTCTGTACGTAGTTTATAAATATATAAAAAAATTTAAAGATTTCATGCACATTTTCTAGTCAAGCTTAAACTGTTTGATTCTCAAAAAATGAAAAGTGTCACATAAATTGAGATAGAAAGTATTTTTTTTTCTTGTTGTCATAAGTATGGTTTATTGTCCGGTGTTCAACATTCCAAATTTGAATTTAATTAATTCGAATTCATTTTATAAAATATCATTTGGAAGGTAAAAAGCTAGTTTTCTACCAAAAATAATTTTGATATATAGAAGTCGAGCTTGAAAACTCTGATTAAAATTATTTTAAAAATACATATACATATATATTCCAGTCATGAATTTCAATATTATTGTCTATCATTAATTAATCTTGTGTATATTCTTAATGAGAGCCAAACCCTCTATAGCTAGCGCAGACTTGCATATATTTTTTTTATTTCTTAAAATTATGCAATTGTGTCATTTAATTAGTATTGTACCTTATATTTTATAAAAAAATAATATTAGAAACCACACCCAAATCAATTTGCTAAAATGGTAGGCTACATTAGCACCCTTGGGCCAAGAACTAAATATTAATAAAGTACAGTTCAGTGCATTAAAGCTTATGCTATATGCGAGATTTGAAAAAGAGTCGGACCACAAAAAATTGTTGATATAATTTTATATCTTGCATTTATAATGCAAATAACTATTTTCACGACTTGAACTTATGACCTCCTCGTCACATGACAACAATTTTACTAATTACATCAAGAATCCTCTTCCATATTTCAAAATACTAATATTAATATAATACTATATGAGTGCTCTTGACTAAAATTCATCTCCAACACAATATCATATTCATTTGAATTTTACCGCGGAACATAAATTTATTATTCGTAAAGATTCATTAAATTTATACTAATAAATAATAGGCCAGAATCCATAATTCTAAAATTATTTCAATGTTAATAAAAGTTGTACGATAAATTTAAATCTCAAATTTATCTAGACTTTGAGTTTGTGAAATTTATAATCGCAATTTCTACTCAAATTCACAGACCACACAGGCAAAAGGTAATATATATAATCTAATTTTGAACTTTTTAACATTGAATTCACAATATTTAAATTCTGAATCTGTCTTAACTTGGAGCAAGTAATATTTTCTATACAAGTTGCAAAAAGCAAGGAAGCAACTCAAATAACAAACATATAGAACACTCTTTCTAGTCTAGTTGCCAAGTAAAGTACTTTTTCCCACTTGGGTTGAGTGTGATTAAGCTATAGGACATCATCAAGAAAAGTATATAACCATTAATAATAATAATAAAAAGTTGCAAGAAAGGGAATGCTTCAAAGTGTAGTATTTTATGTAACTATCTATTGTATCCTTTTTCTTTTATTTGTTGTTTACTGTTACTATTTCTATACAATTTAAAGTAATCTTTTTTATTCTTTTTAAATATTTTATCTGAATTCATGAATATTTGAAAGGGTTATATGTTACTCAAGCATTCACGTAATACATAAACGTATTCTTTAAACTTGATCTTAGTTGATATCTACGTCTTTCAATTTTGAGTGCTTGTACAAAGTTGAACAGGTACACATATATAATCCTAATGACATATACAAATCAGTTAGAGTGTATCTCATACGAATTAACACATAGAACATGTATGTCTACTTATGTATCAATAACGATACATAATCTACTAGATCGGTGTTATTAATATGGTAGTACTCCATAAGCAAAGTTATAATGATTTAAATATATTGACAGATTAATATGGTTGGTCCATAGTTGACTATAGAAATATATAACTAACCAATATGTAACGCACTAATTTTAGAAAAAAACTATTACTCTTTAAATTCCCTAATTTTGTTTATTGATACTTCTTATATCACCGGCCAGATCTTTCATACAAAAATTAATATATTGATAAAAATAATTTGTACGTCACTTGACTTATAGTAAAGTATGTGTCACATCACCTAACTCGTAATAAGATACGTGTCATGTCTTTAGTGAGCGATCTATTTTTCATATACTTGTAAATATTCCATTATATCTTTATCGTTTGACCACCAAAAAATAGTCTCAAATATCCATGATAGATAATACCTATCTTTTTTCATACTTGTTGATTTTATTATTAAAATTTCCCTACTTTTGTGAAAAAAAATAAAAAAAATAAATATAACGTGAATTAATAAAATTCCCATAAAAAAAATTAATTCTTCCTATATATATCACATCTGTTACTTTTTCATGTAATTTGTTGCACTAATTAATCGTAGATTTTACTCTATTTCCTATTACGCAAAGAGGTTAATCTCTTTATAAGTTACTAGAAATTATGCAAATTATTTTCGAAGTGTTGATTCAGCAATTAGGAAACGGATCGGAGAGTATTTTTGTATTGATTCAGCACAACGATATGAATCAAGAGTGTGTCAATGATTCAGCGTGATGAGTATGAAGATTCTTGGTGGAATGATGCAAGTGGCTCGGTTTGCTATTTTTACAATGACAAATGTAACTTAGAGACACACACGCATAAGGAGAAGCTAGACATATATATTCTACATATAAGGTATAGACATATTCTTATTAGTGTGAGGTTTTTACGAAGGAATCATACATATTTAATTCAAGACGCATAATATTACATCATATTAAAATTTTCTTTAAATTAATTAATTGAGCCCAACAATTACTCTAATGAAAAAAATTGTCCATAATTAATATCACTTTCTATAAAGTATTTCTTCAATCCTTCTAAATCATCCGATAAAATTGAAACGATACAAAAAAAAAGTACTTAGTTATATAATATAGCTTAATCTATTGACATGGTTGGTTATCATTAATATTGTTAGGAAAAATGAAGTTTAAAACCCACTTAGCTACAATTGCATTAACCTAATCTCTATATTTATAATTAGTAACTATGAATGTGCCAATTTCAAATTAAAAATCATATATATTAGTGAATCTACTTTTCAAGAATAGACACTTTGCTTAATTTGGAAGTTTTTAAATTTGAAACACATGTTCTTGGCTTAAAAAATCTAAGCATCTCTTAGACTTACTTTTGAATTATTAAGTGAATAAAAACAATATATTACCCCCATAAAAAGTAATTAAACAAGATATTAATCGTGATTTATCCAACACATGGGGGAATTTGAGCCTCTTTATATTCCTAGTGTCTCAGTTTATGTGACAGTATTTAACTGGATAAAAAAATTTTAAGAAATAAATTAAAATGTGTGATATAACACACATGCTTATAAATTCATCGATAATCTCTTAAACTTGTCAGTTGTTTATCCAACACATGGGGGAATTTGAGCCTCCTTATATTCCCAATGTCTCAGTTTATGTGACAGTATTTAACTGGACAAAAAGTTTTTAAGAAATAAATTAAAATGTGTGATATAACACACATGCTTATAAATTCATCGATAATCTCTTAAACTTGTCAGTAAATTTCATTTAAACACTTAAAAATACAAATTATTTTAGCCAAGCATCTGAACACATAATAAAGTATTTCTATTAGACATTTTCAGCTATTTTTTTTTTTTTTGTTTACGTGTGTTTTCAAGTGCGTATTAAATGGTTAAATTAATCACATAAATATTTAATTATGTACATCAACCTCAATTGAAATGAGCTTGAGGTTTTACTTGTTCGTATTACTCTATCTATAGAGTTCGAGCTAGAGGTAGTTGATGTTAATGGTGAATGTAACCTTAGTGCTATGGGTTCAACCAAATCCAGTAATTTTAACATAAAATATTGATATGTATATGAAAACTAATAAATTTCAATAAATATTAAATTTCGAACTTGCCATTTTTTAAAATATACTAATTAATTCAGGAAATTTTAACAAAAATTTAAGTGAAACTATTATATATATTGTTTTGGCAGTACAATATTTTTTTCCTTCCTGCAATCATTGATGCATTTGCTAAACCAAATATCTTAGAAATGCTAATTTCCTTTTTAAAACCTTAATTACTCATAATTGATTATATAATTTAACAGTTAAGATTGGCTGAAAACTTACTGCCACTCTTACTTTAATCATTCTGATGTAAAATGCCACTTAATTAGTAAGTAATGCTTCTTGCTTTCACATAAAACTTCGCCCAAAATTAATCAGAGATTTCAAATCCGAGCCTTAAAAATGAAAATGAAAATCTAGTTAGACTGCACTTCTCCTACGATGAATCTTACATGTAACGAATCTATACTAATCGATATCCTAAAATATGTACCAGACATCAAGTAGAAAATCAAATAAAACATTGGTTAGCTCATGACTATATATTGAAGACGTAAACGAACAACAACCAAACTTGAATGATCCTTACAAGAGGGGGTCTGAGTAGGATGGAATGTACGCAAATCTTATCCCTATCTTTACAGAGTAGCGAAATTATTTCTGAAAGACCCTCGACTCAAGAGAAGTGATAAACTTAATCTTAATCACGACAAATTGTTGTTTCCCTCGTCTCAAGGGAAACTATACATGACAGGAGTGCAAAATCCAAGACAACACTCATGTCACTTTTGATAGCCAAAACACAAAGGATAGTAAAATAGATGACTCCAATTACAGTTTTGAAGCAAAAAAGTGTTGCACTACATTTGGCAAGTAAGTGTACATACAAGTTCAAATTTAGTTCATCAAGAATTTCTCAGTACACATTCATGTAGAGATTTATTGGTAACCCGGAGAGGAGGGTAAATACGTTCACTCATTATAATTCCGACAAAAGAGCTGTTGCTGCATTTACTTCATATTGGAGTCAAACCAACCACACCTGCATAGTTAGAATTTGCGATGAGCATTAGCGAAAAGGTAGTTTTGTAAACAGCATGTAAGAAATCCGACCAAGGATCAATATCTAGTGGCAAGAGAGAGGTACACGAGAAGCCTCTCTTCTGAAAGTATAAAGAGAAACATGTCCGGCATTTAAGAAATCCAAAGTAGAGGAAAGATCTCAACTTTAACGAAATAATAAGTCAAAGTGGAGAAGTCACATATCTATGATACTTCTACTAATGTACTTGTAATCGAGTCTTCCTCTCGACATATTGAAGTCAGACAAACCATACCTTCACAGTCCATTTCTAACAGTTATTAGTGTTAAAGCAATGATGTTCAGAAGTCTATACGTAGACCAATAACAAGTAAACCCTAAAGAAATTTGTCTCGGGGAATGGAGAGGGGGCATGGCGATGAACTACTCAGCGAGAAAAGAAAGGCATGTTTTCAGGAGCTGGCACCTGGTGGATGGCTGGCAGAATGGTGTAGGATGTTGGAGTTGGAGCTAGCTTCAAACGTCACTCTTTTTTATAACAAACTTGAAAAGGTCTCTCTTTTGAGTGCTTTGTTAAACCTCACACAAATGGCACATGAATTTTGAACCTTCATGAAAAACAGATCTTACATATGGTGCAATCAAGGCACTCTTCCAATATTGTACACACACACTCTCTGGAAACTGAAACATGAATTGTAAAGTCCTGGTCTACTATAGTTAGCCTCACAATGTGCATGATCTAGTATAGGGTGCACAATACTTCACAGTGAAAGCAACTACAAATATATGTAAAAAAAAATATCCTAGCTATCAACAGTTGATTTGAAGCTCTCTGGAGGAATCAAAATAGCTGCAGAGGATCAGTTTGCAAAACCTACTTCTATACTGTATCTCACATTCAGTGATGTTTTCATTTGGTCACCAAAAGGTCTAATTAGTCATAGTTTCCTTCTTCGGAGGTTTCGTTTTCCTTCTATTCCACCTTGAGGTCAGGTATGTTTCCTGAAATAACTTTTACGAGCTGCATCTGTAGTGACCAACTTTGTTTTTTGTTTTGTTTTTTTTTGACAAGGGAAACCCGCCGCCACTATCCTTTGGGTGCGCACATGGTAAACCACCCACCACCACCACCCGCTCCTTGCAATAGCTAGCAAACCACACAAGAGAGGTAACCCGCACTAGGCAAGCCTGGTGCGACGAGCTCGACCCAGAAGGCAAACCCCTTGCTTTCACTGGCAAGGGGTTCGAACTTGAGACCTCCAACATGGAATTCCCATGACCAACTGTGTTTTATTGGCTGATATTTTTTGACATATGCGCGAGCACACACACATGTATATACAAATAAAAATAAACATAAAATATTGAAGACAAGTTGCAAGATAAAAAGCCATAGAAGTAGTAGTTTCTTCATAGAAACAGGTATACAGTATACTCTGATTCTGACCACATTAACTAGAAATGAAGAATACCCTCCACAAACTACAAATACATAAAACAGAGATGTTTGTGTACCAGGAGGGAAGATAAGGACAAGGATTGAATAGGTTCCACAGGGAAGTGCAAGTGTTTTTTTTAAAAAAAACTGACTTGGGCCGACCTTAACTTGGCACCCTTCCAAAGTTCAATGGAAATCACCAGCATAAGCCATGAGCCTTATTGATCGCTCATTGACCCCTTCCAGGGAAGTGCAAATGTTAACGACACTGTTGGAGTTCATCTATTAAATATAAACTTAATATTTTAATTTTACACAATTCATGTGCAACTTCAGGTTACCAAGGACATGGCCTTAGATAGGAGATTATGGAGGACACAGATTAGGGTAGAAGGTTGTAGGTAGTTGAGTGTTGTCTTGCTTATCCTTCCTTACTAGTAGTCATAGTATTACTCTAGTAGTTTCTTGTTTCTTCGATTTCTGTTACTAGTCATTATCCCTTGTACTTTGATTATTATATTACATAGCTGTAGTTACTATCCTTTTTCAGAATGCTTTGTCATGCCTTGTTTAGTATTTTGCCTTGATTTCTTCACTCATGTTATGTTCTTAAGCTGAAGCCTGAAGGTCTATTGGAACCAACATATCTACCCCCCAAGGTAGGGTTAAGGTCTGCGTACACACTACCCTCCGAAGACCCCACTTGTGGGATTCTATTGGGTATGTTGTTGTTACATAATTCCTGTGTGTTGTTGTATATTTGAATATATATATATATATATATATAATTGCTGCTAAGCTGAAAACGGAGAGAGAAGCAAACTAGCTATATGCAGAAGGATATCAACCAAACAAAATGCACCACATATTCAATGAAAATCTGCCAGGAGGACCCTTTTACTTTTGGTTGTCTTACACACCAAATTGTTTTTACTAGTCAGGCTAATTTAGAAAAAGAAAGAAGCATAATCCCCCAAAGCAGGTCAAAACAGGCTGCCTCTTCGAAAGGAAGTCTTAGCATGCATCTTGTTTCTTTTTGCAAAATGAACATTCGTTTCCTAGCCCAATAAAGTTCTAGACATTGAACACTGTCAAAGTTTTAGTCAAGGAACACTTGCAAAACGAGCTCTTAAGATTATTAACCATTATAAACACTATGCAACTAGGGGTTAAAACAATACCAGGCTAAGTTCTACTAATTTTAGCTTTGCCTTTTTATTTCATAGGTTAGTAGATAGCAGTGTGGTGTCTTGCAGTCCGTTAATATTAGTAACTGTAGTATTACTCCCGTATTTTCTTGTCCTTAGATTTCTGTTACTATTTGTTGATTCCTTGTACCTCAATTATGGTATTGTTTTGTTGTAGTTTCTGTTGTGTTACTATCTATTGTTTTGTTATTATCTGATGTTTCTTGTAATTCCGTTACTTCTTTTCCTGAACTGCTTTGGACTGTTTTTCCTTGAGCCGAGGCCTATCGGAAAAAGCCTCTCTACCTCTGAGGTAGGGATAGAAATAAGGTTTGTGTACACACAACCCTCCCCAGACCTCACTTTGTGGGACTACACTCTACACTGAGTATGTTATTGTTGTTGTTTTCATTTAGCAGGAATAATATCAGTCTAGAAATTATACAAGAAGGAAGAGAGAGCAGCGCGGAAAGGAGGAGAAAAGAGTGTTTCTTCTTACCACATGCCAATCGTCCACCAGCATTGCCAGTGGTAAGGCTGAGTTCATGGCCACCTACAGAGAGAGACCACCAAATGAGGGTTAGATGAAGGCACCACAGAGACCTCCAAAAAAACGTAAAGGTAGTATAGAATGCACCAAATAAATTTGATACACTCGCAGAAATAACCTTTTCAAATTCACAGATTAAAATGGATCAATATACAAAATGTAGAACCTTACCCTTTCCGAGGTCATCCTGAAGCTCATGAACTACAAGTGCTCGTCCAACAACTGAGTTTGGACCAGTCAATGGTATCTAATTGGTGCACAAAAGGTAGAGTCAGTAAATTATCCTAAAACTGTAACAATAACAAACATAGAGCACATAAAGTGAGATCGAATGACGCCAGACAAGGTTAATGTAACAACCTGATTATCTACAAGTGTTGCTTCAGCCACGCCTGTATACAGTAAGCACAATCAAGAATCCAGAAAGTCATCATCCATCTTAACAAACAAAAACAGAATCAAAGCGCTATGAAAGAATAGAAACATGTACTTTACCATCGGCATTGGCCACTATGTTTCCCAGGTCACCCGCATGACGGATTTCATCTCCAGGAGCTCCATGTGTCAATTTATTGGGATTGAAATGGGCTCCTGCAGTAAAACAAAAGGGAACAAATTTCAAACTAGAACTAAAGACGTCATTTCCAACTAGCTACTAGAAGAGTTTCAACTTTTTTTAGTACATTACAAGAGGAGTTCCAAATCACCAACATTTCGATTAATTCAAACTTCAAACTAAAACAGAAGCTAACCTGTAGACATACACCCGTTTGTAGTGTCACCATATTCATGCTACAACACAATGCAACACAAGCCAAAGCATAACATTAAACAAATTAACCAATAATTGCCACAAGAACAAGTACATAAGAAAAGCAGTACAATTCAAATTGTAGCAACCATTACTTACTAAATGAAACCCATGAAGTCCAGGAGCAAGTCCAGTTATACGAACATTAACCGTAGTTGGACCTATACAAAGAAGAAAAAGAAATAAATCTCAATACAAAAGGGTATGAAATATTCCTAAAAGCTTACATCTTTAGATCACAAACAAAAATTATTGTTATACAAAACCAAATAAGGACATAATGAGTAGTGACAGAAGTAACAGAAAAAGATTTGGACAAATGGCTGTGAAAATACTCTTAGAAAAGCTTGTATCTTTAGGTCAGAATCCACCAATGTGACAACAGAAAAGCAAATTAGTGCATAAGGGGTGGAAATGCAAACAGATAAAGATACAGATAAAAGGGTACGAAAGTTCTTAATAAAGATTACATCTAAGGTGACGAATTATACTCAGAAAGGCTAAAGGGTGGAAAACAGAAAATAAATTAGAGCATAAAGGGTGGAAATGCAAACAGATAAAGATTCAGATATAAGAGTACGAATTATACTCAGAAAGGCTTAAATCTTTAGAGCATCTTTAGTTCATAAATGTGATAACAGAAGAGCAAATTAGAGCATAAATGTAGGAAATGCAAACAGATAAAGATTCAGATAAAAGGGTATGAAATATATTTAGAAAGGGTTACATCTTTAGTTCACAATCACAAATGTGACAACAGAAGAGAAAATTAGAGCATAAAGGATGGACAAATCAACAGATAAAGATTCAGATAAAAGGGTATGAAACATTTGTAAAAAAGATTACTTCTTAAGGTCACAATCTACGAATATGAAATAACTAAAAACAGTAAATTAGAACACAAAAGGGTGGAAAAATAAACAGATAAAGATTCAGAACAAAGGGTATGAAACATTAGTAATAAAGATTACATCTTTAGTTCACAATCCAACAAGCGGGGTCTGGGGATGGTAGTGAGTACGCAAACCTTACCCCTACCTTATTAAGGTAGAGAGGGTATTTCAAACAGACCCTCAGGCCTCAGCTCAAGTAAAGCATAACAAAAATCAGTAGGAAAGTTAAAGCACAAAAGTGTGGAAATGCAAGCAGATAAAGATTCAAATAAAAGGGTATTAAACATTAGTAATAAAGATTACAACTTTAGGTCACAATCCACAAATATGACAAGAAAAAACAGCAAATTAGAACACAAAAGGGTGGAAATGCAAACAGATAAAGATTCAAACAAAAGGGTCTGAAGCCATTAGTAATAAAGATTACATCTTTAAGCCACAATCCACAAATATAACCCCAAAAACAGCAAATTAAAGCATAAACAAAGAAAAAGTAAACAACCATCATCATCTTGAGATAGAGTGACAACCCCCTCAACATTAGAGTTGCCTTTAAGGACAGCAACAGCTTTCTTAGTAGCAGCAAAAACTGTAAGGGGTTTGGGAGTATTGACAGCATAAAGGGTCAAAGATTGGCGAAAATTTGACTTAACATTGAGTGAAACACCATGAAAAGAAGAGTTAATGTTAGGGGAAGAAGAAGAAGAAATTGGGTATAAGAAAGAATTGGTAGTGCTGGTTGTGGTGAAGATTGAGTGGGCGGCCATGGCTGCTGCCACAATGGTGGCTGAAAGATGAGATGGTAAATTGATAAAATGATAATGTTTAGATAGCTGAGAAACAAGATTTTATCTTTTTGAGTTTTCTTGGATTTTTTTCTTATTAGCTTCTTGAAATTTTGTCTGTGTGCAAGATCTATATGACATTTTTTTATACTCTGAGTCTCTGACCAAAAAAAAAAAAAAAAGACTTTTTTTATAGTAATTATTATTAAACAACTTTATGATATTCTTAAATATATATATATATATATTAAAAATAATAACTATGAAATGGTGCTTTATTATACTTTGTATATAATTTCTAGGTGTATTAATTTTTTATTTTTTTTATAACCGAGAAATCCGTCTGTGATCCGCCCTTTGGATCAATCACAGCCTTCTAAACTCGGTGGATAATGGGTCCGCCCCTCTACCCTTATCCACTTAAATACTGAGCTTCACTTTGCATGGTGTGGGGCTTGAACCTGCAACCTAAGCCACAAATCTTCCACCTTTTGCCACTTGCGCTAGGCCTTGAGGGCTTCTAGGTGTATTAATTTTATAACATAAAAGTTAAAAAGTTGTAATAATTTTGGGATAAAATTTAATTTAAAGCATTGTTTTTGGTTTTGTTGGTGCTCAAAACAACTCTTGTCTTCTCTATATTATTTTATCTCTAGAGTCAATAATTTTATATGAGGAATTACTTAATTCATTTACTTGTTATTGTTACTCTTCAGTTTTCTGTTGAAGCCTGAGTTAAGGTATTAGATAATTTTGAGATTATTTTATTCAATTATATGTACTAAAGTTATGGTATTACTTCATATATTGAAAGTGAAATGTTTTTGATTATTTCATGAAAAAATCTTAACTTAGACGAAAAATTAGAAGCATTAACCATATTTTTCTACCGGAGGAAGTACAAATATGTATCTAAATTGTGATGAAGTAAGTAATCGCATCGGAAATAAAGTTTTAAGAACATAAATACCAGACTTATGCCCTTGGACAACTAATAGTTAATAATGGAACGAGTTAAAATCTAATCAACATATAGTCTTGTAAACACGGTGTGGGAATGATCTTTATTTGTTTATTTCATTTCTCAAGATTTATTTTCTTACTCTATCTAGTTTGGAATTTAAATAATATGTATCATATTGAAATTATAAGTTCCTATAAAGAAATCCTTTAGTTAGTTGGGCATGGACTCATCATTAGGTGTATTGGGCTAGGCCCATTGTTGGTGGTGGGCTTTCTGGTGTTGTTTATGAACTTTTCTTCATCTTACTAGTTTAGTTAGTTGGTTTCCTAAACTCCCACCTTATTGGTGAGGGTTCGATTCCATTTGTATTTCCTTAGTTTAGCTTAGTAAATTTTTCACATATTATCACTTGAGATTAATTTTTTTTGCATTCTATATTCTTATTATTATTTTTATGCAATCTCCCACTAGTAGACTCTAAATCACATTTAAATCTCATTTTTCAATGATATAAAATCAAAACAAAAAAGAATCTCAATATACTAAAAAAAAAGGAGAGAAATTGATAAGCAAAAAAATAAATAAATGGAAATTAAATTTATACAAAGATTCATAATAGAGAGTTATTAGTGGTAAAATAACATCTACAACAACAACTGTTAAGGACAATTTTCTTTTTTCGCTATTTGATTATTTATTTAATTGTCAAATTTGTTCCATGAGATCGAAAAATTCAATAAGACCTATTGCACGGTACTAATAGGTCTAATAACTTTACTTTGCAAGCAATGAAAATAAACAAATGTATTTTCTTCATCTAAAACACATGTTGGCCACCAAATGATACAACGATGGATGAATTTGTGTAGCAAACAATCTATTGAAATCATGTATAATTATTTTATATGTATTGAATAGTTAAAATGAACGCGATTAATTAAATATTTAGATTAATATTGGAAAACATTTCTTAACTTGGAAGAACATAATTTCTTTTCTGATAGTTAGGCCTCCAATAAAAAAACAAAGCAATCGAACATATAAATATATAGCTTTACCATGAAAAACAAGAAAGAGAAAAACTCTCTAAGCTATTAAGTTCAATTTAATCCATTGATTTGTGATTTAATGTGCTGAAGAAATGACGGGTGTTTATCTTCAATTAATATTTGCATGTGAGATAGTTTTAGATATACGATTCTTGACATTTACGTCAAGTTTTTCACATTAGATTAATTGGAATCAAACTATATGTATAAATATACTTTTGTGCGATATATTTTATAAATAAAAAGCTACATAAGAAAAGAAAAAAAAAAGATGAGTAGAAGGACCTTCACCCAAATACACTTCTGATAGGCGTTTGGTCATAGAATTTAGGATTCAAATTTAAAGTTCAACATTTGCTAAATGTGAATAAAATTTCAATTTCAAATTTCAAATTGTTCTTTTATTTTTTTTAAAAAATATATAACTTGACTCATAAGTTTATATTTTTCAAATAAAGATCCCTCATTTAAATTTTGCAAAAATAAAAATAAAATTCATTGGTCGACGTTAAGAGGTCTTTTGTACCACGTGGGAGGTTTATGTTAGAGAATAACTAGTTACTACTAATATTAATTTATTGAACTAGTGAATATTTATAAAATTATGTGTATTTGAAAGTTTATGATAACATATAATTATACGCATTTAATTATAACAGGAGACGCGAAGATATGTGATTTCTTTTTGCGGCGTAAAACTCACAGTAATATCTAGTGGTTTGATATATAAATGGTGAAAGTTCAGTAAGAAAAAAAAAATAATAGTTAGGATGTGAAACTCACAAAAAAAAATTCAAATTTATATATATATTTATCATAATTAACTCTATATTTATCAACTGAGTTGGATTTTTTAAAGACGTTTTTGCTAAACTAGACGAGCAATAAAAAAAAATTACTGAACAATTTTTCTACCACATTGAAAATAACAAAATATTACGTTTTATGTCTGCCAGAAAGAAAATATTTACATCATGTAGCTCATAGTTTGAGTTTATTATTCCGGTTTAACTTATACTTGTGTATAAATATTTTTATTCACTATCATGCATCTTTATAAGGTTGACACATTATGTATAAGGCTTTCTCTAGATATAATATTTATTGTTTTCACCGTTAGGCCCAAACAAGCATATATACTCTTACTTGATATTTCATGAATTTGCGAGATAAAAATTCAAGATCACCCATGTATAAGGCAGTCCATGCAAAAATTTGTATATATATAGTACCAATTGGACCCAAACAAAAATATAATGTTGATGCAAAATAGAAGAAAAAATTGTTACCATAAGGTAGTGCTAACCTTTTATGCTCCAGGGCATATAAGGTAACACCAAAATAATTTGCTACTTCAAATTGATTCAACTTATTATAAGCTGACAAATGTACAATATGTGTATGATTTTATATAAATTTAAATATATTGACTAAAAATAATAAATAGTTAATCCAATTTACTATTTGTGTAAAGATATCAAAATATCAACTTGACTTCATGTATCTTTGTTATTCATAAAATATATTACACAAACACATATTGGTGATTTGAGATACGAAAGGTTTAAGCGCAAGTGTTTATATAAATTTAAATATACAGACTAAAAATAATAAATAGTTAATTCGATAGACTATTTGTGTAAAGATATCAATATATCAACTTGACTTCATGTATCTTTGTTATTCATAAAATATATTACACAAACACATATTGGTGGTTTGGGATACGAAAGGTTTAAGCGCAAGTGTCACCAACACCAGCTAGTTACTCTAACTTTATAAAGAAGTAAGGTAAAGGGTCAAATTTGCTCTTAAATTATGCAAAATGAAATAAATTTGCCATTTACTAGTAGTTGGAGTCAAATATGCACTCGTCGTTACTAGTTAAGATCAAATTTACTTTTGAACTATACGACAAGGAGTAAATTTGTCCTATATTAATAGTTGGGTCAAATATATCCTCGTCATTAGTAGTTAGGATCAGATTTTCCTCTAAATAATGCAAAATGGAATAGATTTCACAAACATACTTTTAAACGAAGTTTTGTTTGTATTTTTTCTCAAAAATAACTTACTCCATTAAAAATATCATTGCACCTTAAATATAGCTTAGCTTTCTTTTTAGTTATTAATGTAAAATTTTATTTCCACATTTTACAATAATGTTAAGCATACTAGGTAGTTATGAATGTGAATTGTGATCAAACAAACTTGATTTTGGCTCATGTTTCTAGTGGGAATTAGACAAAAACAATAAAGAAATTATTGGAATATTACGACCACATCGAATGAAATCAATAAATATTTATATAATTCAATGAATAAAAACAGTGACGTGACATCTCTAACAAGAATCACTAGTTATATAATTTCTCAATTTTTTTATATATAAAAAACATCTCATTTTAATTGAATCGAAGCTTCATAAAACTAGGGATAAGCCATACAAACACACTTAAACTATGACGAAATTATCAGACATCTAAACTATGTGAGATTTTACGAACCTATTGAACTTATTTTTTTCATAATATTTACTCCCTTCATTTTATTTGATAGAAAAATAAGTTAAAACACATTTGCAAACACATGCTTATTTATTCTTTCATCCCAAAATTAAAATACACCTTGCAATTAATCAGATTGTACACTTCCACACACCAAGTTTTTACCAAAATAAAAAATAAATTTTAGGAAATGGATTAAATGATATTAATGAGGAATAGCCTGTTTGAATTGACTTATTTGAAATGTTTTAAGTCAAAATAATTTTTAAAACACTTTTTTAATAATTAGGTAATGCTTTTAAGTTACAATAATAAAAATAAGCCAAAAATCATAAATTAAAATTTCTTTATAATTTTTTGTTTATAAATTTTTAATTTTTGACTTTTGACTTATAAATAAAAAGTCAAAAGTCAATTCAAACAGACAATAATAAAAAAAGACAAAAGAGTATTTTAGGAAATGAAATAAATTATAATGATAAGATTATTAGGATATATTTAATTTTCCCCCATTTTTCACATGTATGAAATAAGAAAAAAGTATCAAAATTGAAAAATAAATAAATAGAGATTTTGATCTCTAAAAATTCAGAATTCTATGAATATACAAATTAATAAATAATATGATTAATTAACAAATAATTTGTGTCACTTATCAAAATCAAGTATTTTCAATGAATATATATTATTCTAAAATATTTCATTATACAAATTAAGAAATAATATGATTAATTAACTATTAATTTGTGTCACTTACCAAAATCAAGTATTTTCAATGGCTATATATTCTAAAATATTTCATTATACAAATTAAGAAATAATATGATTAATTAACTAATAATTTGTGTCACTTACCAAAATTAAGTATTTTAAATGGCTATATATGCTAAACAATTTCATACATATTTCTCATTATCTTTTGAGTTTTGAGCACTAAATTATATTTTTAATGGCCACTATAAAATTCTCCCTTCAATCAGTTTTGCTACTTTGCATAGTTTTGTTTTCTATGTTGGCTCTTCATCAATGTAGGTTCATATCCATTCTTTTTTATTTATTATTATTTCTATGAACATTTTTCAAGAAAAAGGAATGAAATACAGGCGATAAACGTATGTAAAAATAACTTTTATGCTTTGTCAGATCTTATATATTTTTTGTTTTTATGAAATGCAAGTGGTGATGCACGTATAAGAATAGAAATAAAATCAATCGATCCATGCGTCGAAAATGATCAAACCAATCCACCCCAATGGTGTTGCAAGTTGTTTGAACCACTCAAATGCTATGATTCTATTGGTGCATGTCATGCAGAATGTTCTTAATGTTAATTTAAGAAATCCTTAATTACGTTTATTCTAAATAATCAGCACACATGAGTTTTATATTGCTAGTTTGCTTGATGTGTAACGCAAATAAAAGAACTTGATTATCATTAATAAAATTCTAGTTTCAGTTATCAATATTTACTTATATTTTGATTATATTTATCTTACATATTTCATTTATTTGAAATTTAATGTGTTCATTATTTTTTTCATAACGTAAGAATTTATTATTCATTTGCAATCGAAATGAGTCAAATACTTGCAAAAACAACCAAATGAGTTGTTCAAATCTTTTTTTCTTAAAGTTCTTGAACATCAATTAATTAATTAATTAATTTCTCTACAAAATAAATCTTTTAAAATCTAATAAAATGTGGAAATAATTTCATCTTGACTAATTGGAAATTGATTATTTCTGCAAAACTGAAGACAAAATGTTAGTATTTGAATGTTGATTTGATTCAATATATTAAAATTAAAATTAATATACAAATTCTTGATTTGTCACTCAATTAACTCAAATTACATAGTAAAGTCCTGTATTTATTTTTTCGTTCCAATAAAGTAACTCAAGTTTTAAAAGTGAGAGGAAATGTTCAAAATAGTCCCTTAAGTTTGGGATTTGAATTAAAATAATCCTTATTCTTTGTTGTGAAACACTAATAGTCCTTCGACTATTTTTACTTTTTTAAATCATAAATAAGATTCTTTTTCGACTATTTTTTACTTTTCTTCTTTCATATTAATTATTTTATTTTTCTAAAGATTAATGGAGTAATATGGAATCAATTCCATCTTTGACTGTTTACCATGACTTTTCAGATTACGTATTAATGGCCTAAATAATTTGACTCTAACATGAATTGAAATATGATTTTGCTTAAATATAATGAAATAAAAAAATAATATTTAGTTTTAAAAAAACGCGTAAGAGTTTATAGCGTTGGCTCAAATGTAAGGCAAATAAACTCATTGCTTTATGCTTCACAAAAAATTAGATTTTTATGTCATTTGTAAATATTATTATTCTCATCTCTCATATCTTTATAGTGATTAATTGACGTTTTGAAAATGTGACACCGCTTATAACTCAAAAATATTTTTAATATCATGTGATATTATTCACTTTACGCGTAGCTCGCACGATTTCTTAAAAAAAAATCCTTAAAACTACTAAGTATTCTCATATTCAACAATAACGTTAAGCATATTAGGTTATTATAAATGTGACAAATGATGCTTGATTTTGACACATGTTTCTAATGAAATTAGACAAAAGCATAAAGAAATTATTGATCGATTACAATCACATCGAATGAAATAAATTGAAATTTATATCATTTATATAATTCTGGTCATAAAAATAATGATGTGACATCTCTCATGAACAAGAATTACCAGTTATCTAACTTTGCAGTTTTTCAAATTTTCTCTCATTTTAATCCAAAAAAATCAAGGTTTTAATTGAATTGAAGCTTCATAAAAACTAGGAATATTAAGGCATTGCAACACACTTAATCATGACAAAGTTTTCAAATTTTCGTATCTGAACTATGCAGGTTCTATGAACCCCAATTTATTTTTCCTATTATTTTACCTTATTCACGAATTACTTGATTTTAAAAAGGGAAAAAAATTCAAACACAACTATACAAACACCAATTTATTCATTTTTCATCAAAAAATAAAATTCACCTTGCGCAATTAATTAGGAAAATAAATTAAAACATATTAATGAGGTGTAGTAAAATGAAATGGAAGAGTTATTTTAGGAAATGAAATAATTTATAAAAATGATGAATGAATTAGTAAGCTATATTAAATTTTTTCCCCAATTATTTTGCATCCTTGATTCTATGGATGTATAGATTAGGAAATAACTTGATTAATTAATTATTAGTTTGCATCATTTACCAAAATCAAGTAATTGCAATGGCTATATATTTTGGACAATTTCATACATATTTTTCACTATCTTTTGAGTTTCGAACATCAAATTATATTTTTCATGGTCACTATAAAATTCTCCTTTTTATCAATTTTGCTACTTTGCGTAATTTTATTTTCTCTGCTGGCTCTCCACCAATGTATGTTCATATTTTATTATATTCTATACTTATTATTATTTAATTTTTTATGCACGGTTAGTACATAGAAGTCAATTGATCTTATATTTTTTTTTATAAAATACAGGTGATGAAAGTATAACAGTCAGGGTGAAAGATTTCAATCCATGCTTCAAGGCTTCTGAACCACCAGAACTTTGGTGTTGTGAATTGGATAAACCAAATATATGTTATTCATTTCAACAAGCATGTCATGATAATTGTCACTAATGATAAGTTTTCAATAATAATAATAATAATGTTTTATTAGGAAAAACATTATGTTTTTTCTTAATAAACACTTATAAGATAAGTTTTATGTTGCGAGCTTTATTGATGTATAAATAACTAAAGAATTTGAATATCATTAATAAAGTTCAGTTTCAATTATCAATATATACTTTGAATTCATATATTCAGATTATATTTATTTTATGTATTTTGTTTATTTAATACAACAATTATTTATTCAATTGCTCTACAAAAATGTTCTTTTAAAATCTATTAAAATATGGAATTAATTTCATATTGACTAATTGGAAATTGATTATTTCTGCAAAATTGAAGATATAATGTTACTATTTGAATGATGATTTGATTAATTCAATTTATTAAAATTAAAATTAATATATACATATTCAATAACTAATAGTCTCTTAAGATTGGGATTTGAATTAAAATAATCCTTATTCTTTGTTGTGAAACACTAATAGTCCTTCAACTATTTTTTCACTTTTTACTTCATAATAAGTTTTTTTCTTCTTATTCTGTAGGTAAGTCTAACAATATAAATTTAAAAAGAATAAAAACTTCATACTAATACTTTAAAAGTAAAAAAAAAGATGAAGGTTGTTAATTTAGATGGTAAAATAGATACAACTTCAAAATCTTCACATTTCAAGTTTTAATTTTAAAATTTATGATTAAACGATCGAAAATAAAATAAAATAAAATAAAATAAAAAAAAAATAAAAAAAAATAAAAAAAAATATATATATATATATATATATATTCAACAAGAAAGAGTCCTTACAAACAAAGAAAAAAGAATGAATGAATTCCTAGCTACCACTGACCAACAGGCAAGAAAATGTATGCATTTTGCATTAATTAAGGAGACAACACTGCTATACGTTTTAAATTATCTATCGTATTCTATTTTTGCACATTTTTAAAAACAATACTTAAAAAGAATTTTAACTATCTAATTTTTATTTGTCCTAATTCAATTTATTTGTCGTCATTTCATAGTTAAAGTATTTATAGTTTTCAAGAATAATTACTATTAAAAGTAAAATAAAAAATTTAATCAATTTTCCTTAAATTTTTAAAATAATAAATAATTTGAAACAATTATTCTAAAAGTAATAGATGGGACCTAAAGAAAGATTTCATTAATTTCTGTCTTAAAGTTGTCTTTAGTTTACACGTGAGTAAAACAACCTTTTTGGCAGCAAATTCACTGCACTTTAATTTAAACACAAACAACTTTATAGTACTGCCTTATTGCTATTTCAAATCTTTAAGCTTTTCTATAATAGCATCGTTTGAATTGATATTTTTCTTAAATAATATCACAACACAATATTATTATAGACAATAATAATAATGTAATACTGTAATTACATGAGTAAAGTCAAATATAATTTTTGAAAAATTAACCAAAAAGTAAAAAAGTTTTATTTTGACCTTTTCAAAAAGCTCAAAAAGTCAGTGAGTGAGTCAACAATATTAAAGTCAAAATCTGGCTAAAAAGAGTTCAATTGGGCAGTGGAATCCCATGTTTCTTGGTCACTGTTTTTTGTCTTTTTACTCTTTAAAATACCATTTCAAAATTCAAAGTATTGTGTCCTAATTGGCCTTATTTAATTGCATCAAGACAAGAGTTTTTCAGATATATTCTCTCTATTCTTTTTAATTGTCATAGTTTACTTTTTGAAAGTCGAACGATAAGAACTTTAACTAAAATAGATACAATCATACGACTCACTTTGAAAGTATATTTGTGTTGATATAGTAAACACACGAGATTCTATCATGTGACCTAGAGGTCACTGAGTTCTAAGTGTGAAGACAATCTCTAATGCTTGCATTGTATTAGGTTGTCTACATCACACTTCTTGAGTTGCGGCTCTTCCTGAACTTAGCTAACACAAAATATTTTGTGCACCAGACTACCCCTTTTACGCTTTTGAGTTCTATCATCCCTACATCTTTGTGACACAAACAAATTAAAACTACAAGACAACATAAGACAGCAAGACAAATGATTGCTCAGACATACTGAGTTGACTAAATTGAAAGTGGAACATTTGATCATTTTTCAATGGCAATTATACACCAGAAAACTGAAGGAAAAAAAAAAGATCAAAAAATTCAATGGTAGGTACAATAGAACCAGCTCAAAACTCCAACTACTTGTTCCTATTCGGCAAACACTCAATTTGCTTCATGATTTTCCCTATTTGACATTTACATAACATGTTTGGACAGTTAAAAGTAGGACAAGTAGTTACAAGATTAACAAAATTCTACACTTAGTTAACCGAAAGCTTCTGGTTCGCCTAATGTTCATCGTTGTTAAAAGCTCCTTTCGACTGTATTATAACCCGAGCTCCTGATGCAAGCCTGTTGAAAGAAACGAAGAAGACATTTCAACTAACTTAATTCGATACCAAGGAACATAACATATCTTTAGTTATAAGTAATACTTAACTTTCTTCAATTTTGATCACATTGTCTTTCTCCTCTCTGAAAGAGTCTATTCTATTTGAGTGTCTCTTGTCAGACGGCTCTGTAATTCGCTTGCTTCCTCCACAGGATGTGTCGGATGTAATGGTCCGTGAACTGCCTATTCCGTCTGATGAGATTCTAGGACCTTCGGAAAGAGGAGATTTCATTGACTCACTTCTTGCTTGCTGCTTATTCAGGGACGCCTTGATGGAACGTGGAATGCACTTTATGACTGAGATTTTCTCCTCTTTGTCTTCAACTGAATCTCCATGTTCTTGATCTGTCCTGCATCAACAAATTTGGTTTCCAACACAACATTTAGAATGACATGCAAAATCGGACAAAGAATTCTTGGTCAATAGCTACATTTTTTCTTAAATAGTAAGTAGTTCTATCGGCAATCCACACAATTACTCAAGCTAGTTCTATCACTCATATAACATCAAATAACCAATGTCCGAAC